>JARVGP010000553.1:0-39195 GCA_029876185.1 Mansonella ozzardi | reverse complement strand
CATCTCCATTCAGCGAAAGCAGTCAAGCAGGCCATAAAAAAAAAAAAAAAAAAAGAAAAACAAAAAAGGAATAAAAAAATAACGAAAAAGCGAAAAATGAGAAATGAAGTGATGAAAAAAACCAAAAAAAATTTTAAGAAATTTCGATTTTCTGAAATAATTTTATAAACAATTGATTTCCTATGGTTAGTTAAAAAAAACATATAAAAGACCATATTCCATTATTTCTTCTATTGTGTGTTTCTATTGTTATATGCAATCATTGATATTGCCATTGCTAAAACTTGAAAAATAATTTATTCCTATAATTTGAATTCAATTGCTTATTTTTATTGTTCAATTTTGACAGCTCAGATCTGGGCAAAAAATTTTCGTTAAATAAACTGTTTCCTTTTTTTTCTACTAAAGCTAATTATTGTATTTTTTATGTTTTTTTCAGTATCGATGAAGTTTAGAATAATTAATTTTGATGCTTGTTTTTTTCTTTTTAATTTCATTGTTTATTGATGCGAAAGGATTGGAATAATTTGTGGGTCTTTTTGGAAAAAACAATTTTTTTTCTAAATTTTGGGAACCCATTTGCATAAGTGAATGCTATCATTGGCAGTTTGCTGTTAAAAGTTTTTCTTCATTTATGATTTCAATTATTCACAATCACTTCTCAATTTTAATGGCCTAAATATGGTCATATAAATTTTGCTGATTGTTTAATATTCTAAATAATTTGTCATATGAACAATAAACATATGCGCAATAAACATTCGGGAAAATTTTATGGATTTGCATGAATTGCTTTTATTATTATATGCTAAAATTTGATTGATTTATTGAAAAATGAAAGTGCTTTCGCTAAAATCTAAAAAACATTTTTTGCTAATCTTTAAAAAGTTAGTTGTCGATTATTACTTTTTATTGGAGCAAATAACAGTGCAAAATATTTAATGTTCTGAATAATTGTATCCTTTACTGAACTAATTTCTATTAATAAATGTGAATAATAGCGTAATCAAGTTTATATGATTGAATTTTATTTATAACTTCTCATGATTATTGAAATTTGCTATTCATTTGTTCTATTTAGCTTCAATTCAATAATCTCTCTGTATTTCATATAAGTAGCAGTCTCAGTGATTGTCATATTGATATAAAGTTATTATTGAAGAAATTTGAGAAATTTTTGAACTTTACTGCCCTATTTATTCATGATGAATTATTAAGTTTAGAAACGATGATGCCATCGGCTGCTTTACTTTTATCTGATTGAATGGAAATTGATTGTCCTTTTTAATTCGCTTAGCTTTTGAATCTCCTTCGTCTTACATCCAAATTTTGTTAGCTTTTAGAGATTTTTAAGCTTGCAATTTTCTGAAGTTTTGAACTATAATTTTTTAATTTTTCAGTTCGTCTTTTTTCATCAACAAATTTTTTTTATTTTTTAAACACATTAAATTAAATTTTCTTTAAAAACAATTTTTAAATCATAGAACTTGTAGAATTTCAGATTTTTCATGAATTTTAAAAAATTTTCATTACCTTCGAACATTTTAAGCATCTAAGTTCATTTCGAGTTCGTTCACTTTCTCATTTTTTTTTTTTTGAATTTTCGCGTGTTAAATTTTTTGTCATTTTAAATTTTTATAGGTTAAATTTTTTGCTTTTTAAATTTTGAACTTAAATTTTTCGTCTTTTTAAACTGTCATTCAAAAAGAGATTGCTTGCTTACTTTTAAAAATTTAAATTTTTTTCTTTTTTTCATTTTCTAAATTTTGAATTTTCTTGAATATTTATGAACATTGAATTTTCCTTAACTTTTTTTCATGTTCAATGTTCTACATTATTTTTTAGTTCTTTGAACTTTAGTTAATTGCTTTTTGGAAGATTTTTCGTTTATGTCTTCTATTAATTGCATGCTTTTTACAAACTTCATTTAAACTTCTTAAAGGACCTTTGCTTTTTCTCCTTTAGTTAGTTTTTTACATTTTGGTGCTGTTATTACTTACTACATGCTGCATGCTTTTTTCAAAAACTTTCATTCGTGATTTGCGCTATTTTACGGAGATTATTAAGTGCATGAAGTTTGAAATGAAAAAATGAATATCATGCAGATTACATTCCATCAGCTGTTCAGAGCAAAACTTTTCAACACTCCTCCATTTTTTGCAGAATGTCTCACTGAAAATTAATGACATTTTTTAACAAGCTTTTCACGCTATTTTTTTGCATTTATTTTATTTTTTCAATTATTGCTATGATGTTACTTTTTAATTGGAACTTTTATTTTCGAGTCGAGATGCACTCTAATTTCACAACCGAAAAAGAAATGCTTGTGGCGAGTCTAACTGAAATCACTGATATCTCCGAAATTTTTTTATATTGGTTATTGTTTTATTGCTGATATTTCCAAAATTTAATTCTTTTGTTTAATTACTGCACAAATAGATAATCTGATCTCTCATAAACTTTAGCTTCTCGTTTAATAAGCTGCTTGCTGTAAATAAAATGGTCAGTAATGAAACAATAACATTTTATTAAAAATGATCAGTAATAAAATTATTGTTTTGGATTTATCAATTTATTGAAAATCGCTGCAAAAATTGTTGCCAATATTGTTGAGTTCCATGACACAAAAAAAAAAAAAACGGAAGGTAACTGAAAAACAATTAAAAAAAAATGATAAATAAAAAGGTTGTTCGCACTGATTACTTGGAAAAAGATTGAATGCAAGATTCTTTTCAAAAGCACTTTTCCGTTTCCTTGAATTTTTTTAAATTAAAAATATTTCCGCATTAGCAAAAAAAGGAAAAAAAAAGAACAATCAATTTCTAAAGTAGGAAACATATGGCAAAAGACATTGTATGCAGTAACAGTGAAGAAGTGTGTAAATTTCTCATTTCATTTTCCTCATTTAACTGCCATTTTAATTTTAGTGATTATTATCATCACTTTTGTTATTTGTTTAAAGTCTAATTCATTTCTGTAATAACAACTCAGATAATTATCTATCGAAAGTGCGTCATTTTTCTTCCTATTATCACAAGCAAAATTTCATGAAACAAAAATTAAAGTTCATTTTTTTTCAAAAAATTTCATCCTTAATGATTCCATTTCGTTACAGTGCAAAATTTCACAACAACTAGTTTTCAAATGACTGACTAGAACTTTAAAAAATTATAGATGCATTTATCAATCTTATCATTCGTTGTGATTTCAACAAACATTAAAAGAACTATTGCATTTGCTTTTAATTCATAATCATTATTACTTCATGTAAATTTCTTTAATTTCTCTGATAGGAAAAAATTTGTTTCAATAATTAATTAAATATTTTTTATTTTGACAAATTACTCAGTTTTCCCCTTTGTGCTCTGATTGTTATAAAAGATTGAAATTAAGTTGAGAAAAAAAAATTTTATGAGGCATGTCGCTCTGAGCACCTTTCAAATATTTAACGAGGCAACTGTAAGGGAATTCTATGGGGAAATTTTTTTTCATATTTCAAACTTAAATGACTATCATTAAAACTGTGTTAACTGATCTGTGACAACTTCTATTTGTCAAATAAATTTAACAATATATGCAAGGAATTTATTGAAAAAAAAACTATAGTTATATGCAGTAAATCCTTATTAGGCGTGCTTATAAGTGGGACAATAAATAATGCCCAATAATTATTTTCTAAAGATAAAACTTTTTAAAATACGATGCATACAAAATTTCAACAAATCAATTTTTATGCTTCCCTACATTTCAAAGAAGTTTTAAATATCTCTAGATTTTAACTTTTAGTATAATAGAATCTGATGCATACACTCAAGGAACAAATTATAATTTTACTTTTTTATTTTTTTTTCAAAAAATAATTGCTGGACGTTATTTATTGTTTCTCTTATCTAATTATTGAATTCACCTATGATTGTGCTTAACTTTAGTGGCCCTTTTTAACTTACGCTTCCTGCTGTGTAAAATTTTCATTCAACTTCTAATTTCGGATCAACACTTGACAGGTTTGAAGAGAAATGTACAGACTGCTCTGGCAAATTGCATAAAAGAAGGAAAATTTTTCACAATANTTTCGGATCAACACTTGACAGGTTTGAAGAGAAATGTACAGACTGCTCTGGCAAATTGCATAAAAGAAGGAAAATTTTTCACAATAAATATTTTTAAGAGGATTAAAAGTATTCAAATATAAATTGGCACTTTTTCCAATAAGCTGTAAACACAATTTTATTCCTTGTCTCTTTCTCATATAATTTTTAATTTCAATATTTGATGAACAACGAAATTCATAATCAGTTTTTTGTCATCATTATCCTGTAATTTTATTTCTCGCCAAATCATATAACAATAAATTTCCAAATCTCATTAAATTTTGCACTTTTTTTTTCATTTAAACAAATTTTGATCATAATGTGAGTTGTTCGCAACAACAACTCATATCATTTTTGTCAACTTTGTCATTTATATTTTTAATTATTTTTCATTTTCAAAAGGAGAAATCAACACACTTTACCTTTATATGTAATAATTAGATAAGAAATAAAGGAAGCATTTTCCTTATGTTGTCTCTACTACTGTATGTCAATAAGTGATAATAATTGCGATAAGACTTTGCATTTCGCCAAGTTGTCGCCAGTGGAATGACAAAAAATTACATTTGAAAAATTATTTGTGATCATTGAGAAATAACGGAGAAGAAATTTAATTATTCTATTATAAATTATTATTTTGTTATCTTATGCGTTTTCTTCGTTGGCTCATAAATAGATATTTTATAGGTGAAAATAAATTATCAGTTGCCATGAAATCCTTTCAGTGATTGTTATCTTTCACTATTTTACCAAACCATTCAATTTTCTATTGCCTTTACTTATCGGTTGATTTATACATTTTGAACTTTTAGCACTGCCCCGTTTATGCAATTTATTATGAAATGGAATTATTATTTTTAACAATTTCTTGTTTTATTTCTAATTAAGAATCTTACATATAAAATTATTTTTGAGATATTAATTTTTGGCTAAGGATATCAATTCATTTTATAGCTTTCTTATCATAAAAAAATAAATCAACAGAAACAAATAAATCAAATCTTCCCCAATTTTGAACTTTTTTAATTTTAAATACTTATTTATTTGGAAAATTTCAGGTAAATTATTGGCACTTGGATAAATAATCATCAATCAATTTTACTTTTCTGCCTAATAATGTTATTCCCTTTCATCATTTCATCCAAAAAAATTTGCACTTTCTTTGTCAAAGAAATGTTTGTATATTATCAACTTCTATTATCATGAATCATCATTCAACCATATTTCCATTTATTTCAATTCAAACATTGCATCGATATTTTTTTGGTGATGTCATTTCTCATAACATATCTTCACTAATGTCAACGATTTTCAATTTTCAAAAAATACGAAAGGAAAATAGAAAAGCATTTGACTAATAATTTCCTTCTAAATTATATTTATCTTCAGTTGATAATATTGCAATGAATAATGTCAGTTTGAAGTAAACTAAATTTTTTTTTCAATTTTTATTTTTGCTTACAAATTACATATTTGATTATTTTCTTTTAATGAGCTCACTCTAAAGAACAGATTAAATATCGAAGTTGATCACAAAACTGAAAATTTTTTAACAGTCGACTTTAAAATTTCAATCGTTTAAATTTTCATTAGAAACGCAAAAAAAAAGCAGAAGAAGAAAACAAACAAGAAATGATAAGAGAATTATTAGTAACAATAAATTTTTTGCACTAATTTTTCAAAATTCGTATTAATAAATTTTATGCTATAAATGTCTCTTTTGATTAGTAATAATTTAAATGATACAATTAAAATTTTAGTATTAAACAAAGATGTACTAAACTTGATATTTAACCTGCAAATTTAATATTTGTTCAAAATTATTAAAAAGAGGAAAGTGACAGTGAATAGTGATGCCGTGAGAAAACGATGAATGTAATATTGATAGAAAAATGGACAGTGACGTAAATGAAATATAGCAAAAAGTTTAAATTGTCACTTATATCGCATATTTAAGGGACAATTTATTTGCTAACCAACTTCTAAAATTTTCCGTCATTTTTGAAATCATTCTTATCTTTGTTCCTGTTCGAATGAAAATTATCGAAAAAAATTTGATTAGATATTTTATTTGTTGGTCATTAACAGATTTCATCATTACTAAGGGTTGTTAACAAAACATTTCCATTGACAAGTTTGATTTTGTGCATCATTCCTGACAACATCAACTTTTTTGCTATTCTTGTTTTTCAAATTGTTATCATTTTGAATGATCCACAAATTGAATTTTGCCGCTATTTAGTTCCGCTATTTAAATTTTCCGTCATTCACTTTTTTTTTTTTTCAAATGAAACTGTCTTTATTCATACGACATCATATTTCTCAAAAGGTCAAATTTTAAGAATGTTATTTGATTTCAATGCAAACTTAACATTATTTCAATTTCAAAAAAAATTAAAATTAAAGATATATTATTAATATACTTTAAATGTTTCATTTTTTAAAATGTTTTAGCATATAAGCTCACATAAAAACTACATTCAGCCTCCGTATACTTAATATGTTAAATTCTTCGCTGATAATATTCTCTTTTGTGATGTTATCCAGTGAATTGCCTTCAATTACTAATCGGAGCAGGTATTCCTCTGATCAATTAATTGCTATCATTGAATCCGAAATACGCAAATTAACAGCGTTGAAAAGTACAGCGACAAGCAATGATTCTCGTCCCGAAGATGATGTAATTGTTCTGTTAAACAGCCTTTTCTCATATATTCCACAAAATAGATGAACGACTGAACGGCAAAATAAATTTATCTAGCATATATCGTCACTGTAACAAATAGCAAATGCAAAAATAAGAAAGTTAATTGAAATGAAGGAAATATTGGTTTTTTTTCGGAAAATCAAATATTCCAGAACTAACAAAAAAAGTTCACCTGTCTCCTATTTTACCGTAAGCTGGCTTAAGTTTGATTTATTTCTATTATGCAATTTAAATTTTCTCTACTTTTTTTTTAAAAAAAATTTTATCGCAATCTTTTCATAAACGATTTTCTAATAAAACCCCAGAAATCACCAAGTTTTATCCAAAGAAATACTAACCTAATTGCTACTCTTAATTAAAAAAGTGTAGTAATAACAAGCTAAGTAATTTAAACTTCCCAAATTACAGTTGAAATTCAATCATAATCTTCTCATACATGAGAATATGAATATGGATCAATAATAAATTACTTCATAAATAATTTAAATTGCTTCACGAATAATTTATATTGCTTCATAAATAATTAAAGACATTCGACATTCGTTGTACAGCACTCCAATAAATTGTTTTTTTTTTTTTACATAAATCAATAATATTCAAATATTCCATATTAAAATTTTATTTTTATTATGAAAAAAAATAGCCAATTGATTTTAGCATGAAACAGTCAAGGCAAATTTGCCAATGGTCAATCACAGATCATTCTATACGCTGAAAGAAAATGTAGTTGGCGATGACGATGTTTTTGATCAAGTTTATTTTAATGTTTCAAGGGAAAATATTCGAGACATTTCAAATCAGCAAATACAAAAATTTTTGGAGGAAGAACGAAATTTGCATTTGGAAATAGCTCGAATTAAATCTGCATACTCAAATATTTTTGCTACGAGTAACACTTACCCTTATCAAAATCATGCAAGTGAGTAATTTCTATTGATTTTTTTAAAAAATTAAACTGAAGAAATTATTGAATTAAATTGTTTAGAATTTACGTGAATTTCGACTCAAATTTTTTAATTGTTTGTAATTCAATATTAACAAATTTTTTTACAATTCAGCGTAAACTTTTTGCTGAGCTTTTTTTCCTTTTTTTTCAGATAATCCAAATAGATATCATATCAAGACCACTTTAACAGGATGAACTATTTAGGATGAGTACGAAGTTTCAGAATGTTTCGAAATCTTCTTTGAGATAGCTATTATTATGCTTTTTCAGATTTTTTTAAGCATTTCATATCAGCAATGAATAATGTAGCCATTAGATTATTCCCATGATCTTAACGATTTAAAAAAGAAGTAATTATTTTTTTTAAAATTTTTTCAATGTGAAAAAGTTTGCCTTTCTCTCTTATATAATTACACTTTAATTGAAGCACTTATTTAATTCATATTTTTGAAATCTTTTTTGATTTCTTTATTTGATTTTTCCTTCATAATTTGCTAGGTTGCCAATTGGTTTGTCAATTTGTCTCATTTTGTATTGTTGTTAGTGGTATTTGTTTGCTATGGACATGTATATATTGCTCAAAGCCATGTTCAACATTTGATGATGATGAAGACGATGGTCAAAATGGTAAATATCCTTTGCATGAACGTTTTAAAATTTAAAACGCTGCAAACTAGTATTCGAAATTTTTAACAACTCAAACATCGCCCGCAAAATAATTTATAAACAAAATTTCTCTTTGATTAGTTTTTCTGTTTTTATCAATAAGCGTTATGTTATCATAAGCTCTTTTTGATAGCTACAATACAATTATCGTAGATTTAATTGATTATAATTAGCGCATTTGTAATTTGGCTAATTTCAAGAATTAATGCAATGGAAGAATTTATGATGCTTCAACATCTTTCAATAATTTATTTATTTATTTTTCTTTCGAAATTTAATATTAATAAATGTGATTTAGAATGGGTGAAGCTTTTGTTATTTTTCAGGCATTGATCCGACCAATGTTCCGGCTCCGATTGATTACAGTAAACCGTATATGATCAAATGTGATTCGCAAGGCTCATACTATGCTAGTCCATTGAACGATGATGAAGTGCCACCGTTACCCAGCTACAAGAAAGCGCTCACTTGTCCAACTCATCCATTCCCAATAATTCAGGATCTATCTAAATCAGTTTCCAACTGACATAATTTGATCAAAATTACGGATTCACATACAGATACTGCTGAAAAAATGTTTATTTTATGTAAATATCTCTCATTCAGTATTCTTAAATTTTTTATTTCGCTAAAATTTTATTGTAAATAGCAATTAATTATTTTATACGGTAATACAAGTAGATATGAAACCGAAAAAATTAAATTACTGTCAAATATTTTGATAGATTAATCAAAAATTTACTCTTGTTAAAAAATGCAAGATTCTTTTTCTTTTATTTTTTTACAAGTTTTTTCATTAAGATAAAAATTTGGTGATAGAGAATACAGTAAATAAATTCCACCTAATGATATTGATTCGTTAACGAACAATTTTTTAGAGGATAATATTTTTTAAATTCATTTTGTTTTATTGTCAAAGACATGCATATATTTAATTTATTCAAAAAAAAATGCAAAATTCAAAAATGAGAAAAAAGCATACTTGTTCATCCATCGTTCTTGTATTTTAATAAACATATCAGGTTCAGTGTAAATAAAGAAAAATTTAATCTATGACTAAGAATTTGTTAAAGCAGAAATAATATTATTTGTGCAAGATCAGTTTGTTTAACTTTTGAAGCATAAGTTTTCGGACATGAATTTAGGCTCTTATGTCAACTAATAATTCCCTGGGTAAGCAAGCTATGAAATTGAGAAAGTTGTCCATCCAACAATAATCATAAATCCTTTTTGATACACGTTGAAGTCCTCTTCCTTCTCTATCTTGATTAGCAGAGCAGTTCGTAACATTGCTTGAATAAAATAAGCTGATACTTTTAAATTGCCAGTTTATTTTAAAAACCATCTATTTATATTCCCTTTTCTTGTTCGCATAAAATATCAAACAGTCTTTTATGGTTTAAATTTGTCAAAAAATTTTCATCTAATTGCAAAACAATAAACTTCGATGGTTATTCTTGATTGGTCATTATTTCAGTGCTCACTATGCAGTTCATTATTAATACTTGTGTTGTTGTCTTATGAATGCATTAAGTAGAAAATATTGTCTCAATAATTACTAAAAATTTTGTAGCGATGTCTTTGTATAACAATTATAATGACATATGCAATATTAGTCAATGAAAAAGAAAGACATTTATGAACGATTGATTGAGAATTAAGTAAAAAATTCGTACTGGCTTAAATCAAAAAACTGATTAATTTCGTACTTTTCTAGCTGCATTTTACTTGCATTCATTAAAATACATCAAAATGACCATTATCAAGCTATAATAATAATAATTGATTTTAACTATTAAATTTTATTCATCAAAACTTGTTTTAATTACTTCATCCTTTCATTTTAATGATACATTTAATTTGAAAATTTTTAGAAGCCATTTTCGTAATTTCCTTTATGTGAAAATTCAGAGTTTGTATATTTTCCGAATAAGCTTAAGAGTAATTTCTTCATCAGAACCATTGATATAACTAATTGTGTTCTGTTATTTTTGAAAATGCTGTGATGGAATGATTCATTTGTAAGATTAAATTATTGAAAATATTTCTTATTTAGGGATAAATGAAGCAATAATTAAGAAAGAAATAAAAATTTTCCTGATTATGACAAAAAAAAATTCGGCATTGATTTTTCCCAAATTTCGTAGCAGTTTGTTTTTATTTTTGGGTTTTTATTTTTTGGTTTTTGGTAAGCTTTCATTTTTGCTATTGCCTGTTTCGGATTTTAGTTACCCTAGCAAGAAGAAATTGAACTTAGTAAAAAGGAAATAAATTGGAAAAAAGAAAAATAAGGAGAAATGCAGCTTTGTTCTCTTGTGATGTCTCATCTCTTTCAATTTTGCTGAATTTTCCATCAATTTTACTGCTAAAAGGATCTGAAAAGGCAACACATGACTAATACAAATTGAAAATATTACCAAATGAGTCTCATCACTGATTTTAAATAAAATATGAAATATTTTAAATTCTGATGCAAAAATTAAATTTCATAATCAAAATTTCGCTTCAAATGTTTTTTCTTCAAATTCCTCTTGCGAGCCTACCATCTATTTAAAATTAATGATAACTGGTGGTATTTTTTTTAAATCATATATCACGAAATTCTGTCTACTTCCAAAACATGCTATTCATTGATATGAAGACTGAATAAGAAATTTCTCTATCTTTAGCTGAATTTCGCAAAAGTGATAATTACCATTACTAAGGTATTCTTTATTATCCCAAATTTTAAATATTATCTGAGATGCAAAATATTAAACTACGCCATTAATACAAAGTATTTTTAGATTTTTTTTAGACATTTTAGAAAAATTGAAAATTTGTTCATTTATGCATTTTGCTATTATCAAAATGTATAAATTGTAAATATCAAATCAATCAGGCATTTTATTTCTATTATTGTACCGGTTGTAGCCGGATTTTTAAAACGGTCTGTAGTAATTATAATTAATAGCTACTTAAACTGCTCAATACTTTTTGAATTAATAGCATTAAATGATAAATAAGTTAAAAAGAAAAATTAAACACATATTACTTTCAAATCTACTTTCAAACTATCAGAGATATTTGAAGACAGACTTTGAAGACAGAGAGACTTTTAAAGACAGAGAAACTTTCGAAGAGTTAAAAAGAAAAATTAAATACAATATTGTTATCTACTTTCAAACTATCAGATAGACTATCAGATAAACCATCAAAGTTAGGCCTCAGTTGAATTAGTCAGGCATTTAATACGAATAAAGCTGAAATTAAGAAGTTAAAAGCTGAAATTTATAATGGAATGTTAACTTAAGAACGAATGAACTTAATTTCAAATGATCTTATCACAGATATTTAGTGTTTGATCAGTGACCGATGTCTAAGAAATGCTGACCACTACTACTGTGGCAACTGCAAAATTCTTTCTTTAATTTAAATCCTGATGACAAATTTGATTACTTATTTGGAAAATAAAAGCAACAATTTCGGATAATTACAGTGAAAAGAAATAAAAGCAGCATTATGGCCGATATTCAAGTGATTTCGAAGGAAGAAGCGGTAAATTTGTTTGAAAATGATTTGCACTGTGGCATTAATTCCTTTCTCCCCTTACCTTAAATACGAGAAAGTTGTCAAAATCACTATTTCCTGAATGATCTAAAGTTAGGAAATGGAAGAAAGGATTAATCTAAATAGAGAATTCATCTAGTTGAAAAGCAGGGATTTATCTAGATGAGAATAAGGAAAGGATTCATCTGGATGAAGGATAAAAAAAAATATTGATCTAAATGAAGAGTAAGTGGATTGATCTAGTTAAGTAATAGGCAAAAGGACTTGTCTAGGTGCAGAATATCATTGGCCTAGTTGGAAAATAAGTAAAAGAATTGACCCGGATGAAGATAATGGAAAGAATAAATTGATGTGAATCATTTTCGAAAAAATCAAGCAAAAATTTGATTTAATTCGATCAGCTGTTTCTCAGCTGAAGAATTACCTTAAATTTCTTTCTAACATATCTTTCGTTTTCTGCTGGTCCTGTTCAACGATCAATAATATGTCATTGAGCTCAAAAGAAATTTAATTTCGAAAAACTCATAATTTTATTACTTTAAAATATAGCAGAATTTAAAGAATGCAAAACGGAATCATCCATATGGACGGCATGCTGCGCAATATTTCAAGGAGGGACAAGTGATTGATTGCAAATTTCGAATCGAGAAAATGATTGGCGGAGGTGGCTTTGGTCAAATTTATCGCGTAATCGATGAGGTAACAACTTTTTTTTTTGAATTTTTGCATTCATCGGAAATTTTAACAATTTCCTCAGAGGATAATAAATTTTAACAGTAATTTATTTTATGATAAAAATATACCTGAAAATATACCTGCAATATACCTGTAATAATGGACGGTTTGTAGTAAGTATGAAAAATTTTTAATTTTTTTATGAAATAATCATCCTTGTACTATCACTTAGAGCGTACAACTTTTCAGCGTACCAAATCGGTACTGGCAATAAAAATTGAACTGGAAAATCATGAACCGGGTCGAATGATCCTTGAGCAGAAGGTGTTGTTAAAACTTCGAGGGGCGTCGCATATACCGCAATTTGTAAATTTTTCACTTCTGGAAGCCATATTTATCATTTGCTTTATAGAAAAATTGCTTTCCTAATGCCTTTTTTTTATTTTCTTTGCATTCTTCTGTTCAAAGTTACTTTATTGTCATTTTTTTGTTTACTTTACAATTTTCAATTCGTTTTTTACTTTTTGACTTTAATTAATTAGTGATTTGGAACTTACTGCATTTTTTATTTATGAAAAATATTACAATTTTGTTGTGTTTAGAATTTTAACGAAAAATTTTTAAGAAATTTTTCTTAAGTTTTCTTTAATACAAATAAAATTTTTTCTTATTAATCAAAGTACAAAATTAATTGTAATAGATCGGTTTCTCAACAGTATCATTATAGTATGCCAGTGGTAATTTCTGCGGCTACAATTTCATTGTTATGGAATTATTGGGGAGTAATTTGAGTGAACTAAGAAAAAATCAATCAAAAAGACGTTTAAGCATTTCAACAGTTTCACATGTGGGATTGCAATTAGTAAAAGCTTTGAAATCTATTCATGATATTGGATATATACATCGGTATATAGATTTGTCATTTGTGAAACAGTAATTTCTGAAGATGATAGATCAGATTCAAATTACGCAACATAGCGAATTATATTTTTATTCAATCCTGTAGTTTGTGCTTAATGTTTATTATTTTCCAAAGAGGAAACAATTTTTGCAATAATTTCAACAGCGTAACATTCTAAGAGAATCAAATTTGCAATGTTGCTATTGCTTTGTGATTTAAAACTTCAAAAGTAGACAGTTAATTATTTACTAATTAATTCAATAAATAAATTGCAGTGAGATGAAGGTATTTATTAATGTCTTATATTCAAGGTCATGATGATTTACCGGCTCTTCACGAACACCTGCTATTAATATGAAAAATTTCGAAAATTTCAGAGATGTAAAACCTTCGAATATTTGCATTGGACTATATCCACACAAACGCACAGTCTATGTTGTCGATTTTGGTATGGCTCGACAGTATCGTTTCGATGATGGCTTAGTGCGAAAAGAGCGAAATTATGCTGGTTTTCGTGGAACTGTTCGATACGTATCTGTTACGGTGCACGAAAGGCGAGATCAGGTAGTTTAATTTGCTATGTGTTATAAAATTTTCAAATAATTTAAGAGTTAGTAGGGCAATTAATAATTACACAGTCCAAAACCTTAAAACAAACTTTTGCATTTTTTTCTTTTATTTATTCATTTCTTTCGCTCATTTTATCCAACAGAAAAATTTAAACTATTTAAAATTGACGTTTTTATTTAACTAACTGAGTGATGTGACAATTTCTAAATATTCGTTTAATATATTTGAAAATTTTGCATTGTGAAATTAATTCTAGATGAACTTTGTGTCTGCTTTAAATTATTTCAAATTATAGGGTCCTGTTGATGATTTTTGGAGTTTGTTTTATTCATTGATCGAACTTATTCAAGGTTCATTACCATGGAGCACGTTCGTGGAACCATATGAAATTGCAAAGTTCAAGAAAAATGTCACTTTTAATGAATTTGGAAGGTTAAAAAAAATATGAAATTTTCTGAAAATTCTGTTGCTTTTTTTTATAGAAAACATAAGAAACTTTTTTATGGAAAACAAATTCTTTAAAATTCTATCAAACATCATTTTACAAGTTGTAAATATCGTAAGAAACAAAACAAAATTTTAACATTTTCGGGAAAATTTCATTTTCAAAATAATGTGTCCCGATTCACTTCTCCATTAATAAAAATTCAATATTACTCTCGCAATGCATTTGCATTTTCTATTAGGAGAAATGATTGAATTTCTCGAAAAAAAAAATCATCCACAAATATTAATAAATAGAACGAGGAAAGAAATAAAAAAGTGAGATCGGTTGAAAATTGATCAAAGCAAAGGAAGTTGCAAAATTATGTTTGAAAGATAATTCATAAAAAAGATAAAAAAAAACTTGTCACTTTTTCCATAGGTTTTCTTTTATTTTTTCTAAACCAATCGTAAAAATCATTTCATTAGCAAAATGCAGCACTTTAGCGTACTTTGTCGCTAGAAAATCTCCTGCAAATACTTTTTTTGCAATTTTACCAAAATTAAAAATGCTTAATTAAGGCTAGTGCCAAAGGAAATGAAGGCAATAATGAAACATTTGTCACAGTTGCAATATCATCAGATTCCTGATTACGAGCTTCTTATAGAAGAGTTCAATGTGAGTTAAAATAATGCGTTATTTTAATAACTTTTTAAAATTAAAGTTGACTGGAAAATCTTTTTTTTAATTTAAAAAATTTATTTGTTTTTTCGTTTATTTGTCTTTCTTCTGTTTTTCACTATCCAATCGATGATTGATATCAAAGCGATGTTGTCATTTTTAAGCTTACCTAAATAGCGCTGGACAGTAGTGTTAAGAAAGAAAAAGTCTTGAAAATTGGGCTAAAAAGTTACACTTTGAAATATTCGACTAGACAACTTAGGATGTTATCAGTGACATTGCTTTCTCATTTGCAAAGCTAAAGTAAAAATGAAATAAGAAAAGAAAGTAATTGTAGAAGTTTATTCATTTGAAATGAAATTTGCAGAAAATGCTACCAAAAAATATCCCAGAAGATTTGCAGTATGATTGGGAAACAGTTGAGAGTGATATAAACTAACTTACAGAAGTTATGCAAACTACAGTATGTCATATTATGCGAAGAAAAAATTGAAAACTTAGAATTGGAGCATTGCGAACGAAATTTTTTTCAATTTTTTCATATTTCAATTTTCAGTGAAATCTGATAAAACAAAAAAAAAAACACTTGCAAAACAAGAGAACAAATAAAATAAGATTAAAAAAATTTTTTCAAATAATAACTTGCAGCAATTTTATTAAAATGTTGAGCAGATTTTCTTTTCATTTTGAAAATTGAAATTACGAATATTCATCTTCACTGTTTCAAGAGCAAAATTGAAATAAAATCAAATTTTAGACTATCAAATAAAATCAAACATATAAATTTGAATATTTCAAGCTAATTTAAGAAAAATGAACTAAAATTAGTGGTATCTGCAATTACATAGATAATTTTGAAGATTTTAAAAATGTTTCACACGATCGATACCGTTGAAACTTTATGCAACTTTCGTAAGTTGGTATTATTTTCTTAATAGCTGGTAGAGCTTTCGGATAACCTGCCATCTCTAATGTGTTAAGTGTTGCTTCAAAGCATTCTCCAATAGATTTCCCATATTTGTAATCAATATCATATACTTTATCTTCTGATACCATCACTGCAAAATTCTGGAAAGTTGAAAAAGAAATGTTCCATTATCATTTTCATGCCATATATTCGTTGAAATAAATTTAACAGGACTATCATCTACAATGAACTTTGATATTTCTGCAGAATATAAATAGAATTATGTATTTTTATAATCTTAATTAATGAATTATACTATAAGTGCTTACGTAATGGTATAAAAAGATGCCTGTAGTATGGTATCAAAGCTAGACCACATTGTGGAATTTCAGCAAGTTGGCCAATTAACCCTAATGCCATTTTCTTTTTCGTAATTTCTGGTGATTTCAACGTCGCATGCAATGGATGAATCTTCAACAAAAATAAAAAAAGATATTGCAGAAACCGTACCAAAAGATTTTTTTGAATGCAAGACAATCTCATTATTTCTCTGCTAATTTTAATTATTTACAATATTTAATCGATGCCAAAATATGACTTAATAAGGCCTAGCGCCTAGTCAGCTTATGTGTTTTGTAATATTAGATGAACTGCGAGAATGATTATCAGTCATGACCTGCTAATTGGCAAACTAATCACTAGGTAAATATTTCTTGGAGAAATTAATGATTGCATTGAAAGAAATAATTGAAAATGGAATATATTTGTTATTTAGACAACACTTATTCTGTATCTCTATCTCAAAATTTAATTTATTCAGGCATTTTTGAATTTTTCATTCTGTCAAATTTGTGAAATTATTAAAACTTAGAAAAGGAAACAAGGAGAGAACAAACAAGTTGGGGTAAGCAATGTATGATTGATTTGCTATTGATACTGTTCCTTAATAGATTCTTAAAACCTTCTTCAGCAATCAGACCATATGGCTAAAAAATATTCGATAAGAGTAAAAGCATTGATTAATTAAATTATTAATACTTCAATTGCTTTAAAAATGCTATATCTCATTGAAGCATTCAAACAGTGAGATTTCACGCTTGCACATAGCCTATGTTATTGTGATGTCATTGTGACAAATTTGTTAAAATATTTCAAATTAAATATGTTCAAGTTAGAATATTTTTTTGCAGTTTGAAATATGAAAATTCAAAAATATTCAAATTTACATATTTAAGTAGCGGAAGACCGAATGAAAATTTTACAGCCAAATCCATAAAATACTCAACAGATATATGCTTGGGATCTATCAACCATTGAATACTTTTGGATGATTTACCGGCACCAGATTGATCTAGTCGTACTGGTAGATGTCCATTATTATACAGCGCTCGAAAATGATTCCATTCTGTCTTTGAAATTTAATTATTGTCAATGAAATTCTCACCATGAAATTTATCGTCAAGTTCCATTAAATAGCAATAAATTTTCAAAAAGTATTAAATAATAATTCTACTCAACAAACCAATAATCGAGTTACTCATTTCAATCTAAACTTCAATTTAATCAGTCATGATTGTCAAATTGAAAACTTCAAAGAGCATCAAACAAGGCTTTTACTGCCAAAATAAATTTCATTAGCAGAAACAATAAGCCTTTTATTCCCAGGATATTTCAAAAGCAAACAGACATCCATACTATGGAAATGTACGATCTGCCCCATAGCACTGGCAATGATTATTTGCGAAAGTTTTTGAATTAAAACGTCTCTTTTCACAAAATTACACATTAGGATGGTATAAAAAAAAAAAAAAAAAACGAAATGATAAATTAATCTCAATTTCCAATAAAATTTAAAAAACATTAAATGAAGTTAGCTATTTTATTTCAATCAAGTCAAATATTTTTTTGCTGCGATTGAATCATAAGAGCTAATTGAAATTTCTAACAATTAATCTTTTCAATAACTAACTTCACTTATTTTAAAAATTTCATCAAATAAATCGAGAAATATTTCTATGCGCTAAATGTTTTACTAAGAATTCGAATTTTTCTCGATTTTAATAATTTTACAAAAATTCAAAAGAAAAATACGTACCATAGAAGTTTGTTTGTTAAGATGAATACATGACTGCAGGTTTCGATTTTTTTCCGCAAAATTTTTGGTTGATTTTAATTGTTGTTTGGAGCTTAAAGTAGACTGCTTCGTAATTTTCTCAATAACAGTTCCAGTGATTTCCATGCGTTTTTAAGATGATTTTTGTCTATCTAGAATAATGACTGCGATGATAAGGGACAAAAAGAGACAAGCAATTATCAATTATTTTCATCAAGCATTGCTAAAACTAGTTAATTATAAAATACTACTAAGGCACAATGTAACATAACTAAGAAATGTTTAAAAAAGCACAAAGTTGTGTTAGCAATGACAGATTAATAACAAATCCAAGCATCAAAGCTTAAAATATCAAAGACAAAACAGAAATGATTTTCTCTAAATCTAAAACAATATTCAAATTTTTGATTAAACTATCATTCGCGTTTGTGACGTTTGACCAGAATTAATTAAATGACGTATATAAGAATAGAAAGTTTAATAAATTATTCCTTTTTGCAAGAGCTATGATAAATAAAGTGTAGTGAGCGCGCGTTGTAAAGTATAAACCATCTGAAATACTGCCTACAGAATGGCTCATTTTGTTTCCATAGTGATTTGTGGGAGTGTTAGGAATGTGACAAAAAGAGCCAGGAAAGATATTTAGCTTCAAATCCACAAATTAATAGCCAGAGATATGAAACTATCGTATAGTAAGCGTTGTCGCCATCGTAGCTTGGCTTCGCAATAAAGATTTGAAAGTAAAACTACCTACATTTGATTCAGAATTACTCATGGAGGTCATTCAGGATAGACAAGTATGAATGCATGGAACATAGCGGAGGATCTGCTTAGGTGATATAGGCGATACACGGTTTTTTAATGATTTGTTCCTTCTCAGCTTAGATTCTGCAGTGTTCTCAGAAAAGATTTATTTTGACACTAAGAAATGGCGAAAATATTTGAATATCAGCGTGTCGGAATCGACGACAAACACTTGGAACCAAAATTCATGACAATAAATAACCAAAAACAATGATTCTTGCCTGATGGTTCGAGAGAACTAAAATTGTGGACTGCAGGAATAGTAGCGTGGTGTGTAGAAAACAATGATTGAATTAAGGGAGTGGATGTTTTTAATGTTAAAAGTTTTGATCGAAGTTAATTTCCAGGATTTGAGCTTTGTAATTCTTGCTGCAAGTACTAAAATAATCCCTGGCAAAGAAAAGGTGAAAATAGAAATCGTATTTCGTATTGATAATACTATTAAATTTTGATTGTTAAATTTTTTCGTACAAAAAATAAAATATTTGTTTTTAGATCATTAATAAAGAACAAAAAAAGATGACTGCGATCATGAAGGTAACTAGTGGTCATTAAAATGATTTTTTATAGCATTAAGTATTATTGGCCATAAACGATTGAGATAACTATTGTTTCACAGAAGATTGCAATTAATAGATCCCACAAAGATTAATAGACAATTAACCATTTCACAATTAGTTTGCATTGTTTTCAGCTATTCTCTGATGAATATTTCGCTGTCACAAAATTATTTGAATGTCTTTATAAATCGTTGATCCACCATAATCAAATTTTTAGTTTTCGCTATTGCCTAAGACTATTTTGTAACTGTGACATTCTTTCCTTTTCTGCTTATAAAACTATATCTATGCTGTTCGGATGCGGGTAGTACTTGATTATAATGGCATGAAAATTTTCCATGAAAATCAACCGCTTCAAATTACAATAATAATTTTCAAAACGAAACTACATTTGAATTAGCAATTTTATGATGTTTGACATAAATTAGCGCATTTGTTCATTGAGCAAACGATTCGTGTTGTGTATTTCATACGTCGTATCAATGTGAAACTTACTTAAAAAACATATGAAATTGCTTTATCAACCATATCTTTGTCCAATTTTGATCTGTCCGTCTGATTATATTTTTCGAAAAATGCTAAAATGACAGGCATTGATCGAAACACATCCAGCGCATTTCTGTCCAATAGTTATTAGAAAATGAGCATTTTTTTATTGTCAGTTAGAACAATCCGGTTCTATTCAATATTGATCAAAATGATCAAATTAATCGGTTATGATCCATGCGTATATTTTCCTGATCCTATCTTCCTGTCGATGTTTTCATCTTTGAAAAAATTCATGAATATTCATTGGTACTTCTTTGATGATATAACTTTCATTTCGTATACTTAACCATTGCTCTCCTTAACAATGTAACCTCAAATATATTCCTCCTGATCTGAACCTTGTTTGGCTTCTGATCTTTTTTAAACAGCCAATGAAAATGGTAATGATATAACTCCAAAAGAAACTCAGGTGAAATGATGACATTTCAGGTTCTCTTTAATCTTAATTGCATTTAATACCCTTCATTCTCATACAGTTCCTCTACAGTCCTAATTGTAAAACGTCTTCTCGATAGTTTTGAAAAAAAATGATTTCCATCATTGTAAAACACACAATATTATTTCTACTAAATGCAAAAGCATTATGGGAATTCCTTTAAACTTTTTGTTCTTTTGAAATGCGCCAAAACATTGAGAACTATTCAACTTTTTTACAAGCTTTTGCGAGGAGACCATCCTATGATGAGATAAATAATGAATTTTACCTTCTTGATTCTATCAAGATAAAATTCTTAAATTATACTGACTGCAATTGGTTCTAACTGTTTCGTCATGGAGCTTTTTATCAGGATCTTTGACACTCTAAATATAGTCTATAATGACTTTTTAGTATATTCTCAAACTTCTTCCAAGTCAGCAATTTGATATTTTCTGTTTATTGTTATGATTTTTATCAGTTCTTTTTTATTTTTCTGTCTTAATCCATCTTGTGCCACTTGCCCATGAAATACCAAAAATAAACTGGTCTAAGAATAAAAATAAAACGGAATCGCTCGAATGCATTTATAGCGAGAAACATCTTGGTATTTTATTGATTAGTATTGCTGTCAAAGTATAAGATTCACAATTTTTATCTAATTAAACCATTGGCAGTTTCTTCAATATCTTTTTCATTGTTGATTAAAATGCTTGAGGTTTGTTCGGTTTGAAGAATGCCGTGCGTGTGCAAAGTTTTGGTTGAAACGATTTTTAAGTAGAACCATTTCTTAAGAGACTTTCATTATTCGATTAAATGATTATTTCAGATTTTTTTCTGAAAATTGCTTTCAATAACTTACGATTGAGAATGCATTTCATCTGGTTCTTTATGACAGGATCGATAGAGTTAACAATGGAAATAAAAAGTTTTCTTGAATTTGTCATCTAAGAATGATTTTTCAAGAATGATTCAATAATAGAAAATTGATTGATAAATGTTATTATACATACGATGACCATACAGATTCATACTCAAATAAAAGCCACAGTATAATGCATTTTGGAATTCGTCAAATAGCTATTAGGTGGCAAATTAGCGAATTAATAAAAATCATGTATTTTGTAAAATCTGCATTTTAGAAAAATGAAAGCCATTATTTCAGATTCAATATAAGGGATTTCAAGTATGTTAAGATTAATATCTTATATTTTTCATTTATTGCACACGCAGTACTTCTGGGATATAACACCAACAGGACAGGTGCCAACGGATATATTGATACAACGCTACAATCACAATTACGGAGACCATGAGGTAGTATGGTCCAAACTGACGATTCTTTCTTCGAAGGTAAGCTTTTCAAATTCATTAACTGACTTCTTTCAATTAAATAATAAAAAATCTAATTGATTATTTGTGTTTGAGGGTATAATTATCTCTGTATTGACGCAGTATGGGCAGATAATGACACTTTCAATTTGCTTTCTGAAGAAATTTTACCAGCTTGATAAGCGATACACAAAATTAAAATTTTATTCAATTAGTTCTCATTAGATAGTTATTGAAAATTTTGCTGTCTAACTTTGTAACGTATACGATTTTAATGGCAAATAAATTTCAGGAATTTCTAAAGCCAAAAAAGAGAATAAGGGGAATATGTGGAAAAATTACCTGTGCCTAAATGAAAATTTATGGGTATAATGTCAACATTTACAAATGAAAAGATTCGTAATTTATCCAAATCATAATCTAAAAATTCAAACGATCATTTCTTAAAAACTCTTTAAAAAAGTTGCTCTGGTTGAGAAATACAAATTCTTTTTTTTTCCATAATTATATATCTTTAAAAAATAAATAATTAAGATTAAGACAATTTAAAAATATGACATCTCAAGTGAAAGGAAATTATATATAATAATTTTTTTCTTAGTGTTGAAAATTCTTAGTGTTGAAAATGACATTAAATAAAGTGCACAAATATAATTAGTAAGAAAATCGATAATTTGTTCCTGATTATTTGAAATTGAGAGTGCAGTAGTTGTTTAATTCGTATTCGTTCATTTCCAGCTGATGATTGTAATTTATTTTTTCATTGATTTCCTCGTAGTGATGTTGACTTCTGCGATGTTCACATGTCACATGATTATTAAATGATTTGTATTATAGCGATATTTCGGATGAATCAAAAAGCTTATTAAAAAGTAAAACACATTGTTATCATATAATATGTTAATACGTATTATAAAGCATGCATGAAAAAATTACTTCATTTTGTGATTTATTGATAATTAGAAATTATTGAAATTTTTGAATATAAAATAGCTATATGTTTTAATTATTCCTATTGCATAATAATTAATGATCCGCAAAGTTTTGAAAATTGCTTTTCAAGCAATTTTTATACAATAAACATTCCTTTTCAGGAATCATTCACTATTGAAAATTACAAAATGTTGAATGCAGACCTATCGAAATTACTAATCTCTTGTAATTAAGACTCCTTGAAGTAGAATGAATTTTATACTGTATTACCTTTAAATATTTTGAATTTGTATTATTCAATTTTAAGGGACTCGAAATATCGAAAAAGAAGAATTCTTCTTTTGCAGTGATGAATGGATATCATAATTGAAATAGGTAGCTGAAAGATTTTATTGTAGAAAGAGTTGCTTGTAATAAAAGCGATGACTTATTTGTACAATAGAGCAATTGAGAGAATTCTATTCTTATGAAAAAACGACATTACTTTCTGAGTGATATTTTCTTCTCCTTTTCACGGAAATCTCAGTATGATATTTTTCCAAATCATTTCCTGTTTTGCTAAAAAGTTGGAGAATAATGTTTCGCTTCATAATGCTTCATTTCTTCATCAGTTATCCATTCGGATTGCGCCTATTTGATTAATAACCATTCTGATTTTGAATAAAGCTTGCTAATAGGCTAGAATGATTATTTATTTAATGTAATGCGCATTTGAAGTGAGACCATAAGATTACCCTGGTATCAATTAGGTTCAGTTGTGTTGTGACAAATTGCACTATTCGTGTTCCTATGAGAATCGCAAGCAACTCTATTTGCGGTATAGCCATTCCTTTGATAGAAGCAATGCGAAGTTTAGCAAAGACTATCGATTATTTTGTAACTTGCGTTTCTTGAATTACCAGTATAATACAGTTGAATAATGTTAAACTCGTAGCATGTTAAATTTAAACACGTGAATTCCAATTAAATTTGAAAGACTAATGATGAATCCTTCGCGAGTTTTGGCCATTGATAAAAGATTTCCATTGCTGCTGATCTTCATCTTCTATAATTTGGTTCTATTTCTTTCAGATTTTGCAAAAATGATTTCCAATGGATCATATGACGAACTTTAGATTTGTTCTTTTATTTAATTCTGTTCCAATCCATGGTTTTTTTTTTTAGCGCAAATGATATCTTGATTAGAATTCCATACAGTGGCTGAAGTTTCTCTTAGATCGTTTCTGCTGGCTTATGATGAGATGAAATTGTTAAAGAGAAATTCCGTTATGTTCATTGTAACTTCATAAAAAATAATTTCATCTCGTCGCATGACATTCTATGTTCTGTTGGCTGATACAATGACGTTGTACACATAGAAATTCCTTCTTATTATTGTGCGGTTTTTTACAATAAAAATAGTTTATTTTGTTGTAATGGACTTTAGTTAAACAAGCAATGATTTTCTTCAATCTATCAATTCCTTGTCTAATCGTAGGATAAGAAGGACATTTGTATTAATGATTTTTGTTGCAGAAGATGCATGACCTTCTGTTCATATTTATTGGGTTTCTCTCCGATGACTTTGGGTTTTCCCTCTGAATCCTACTTAGATTGCTTCTTCACAGCTGAAACTATGCTGCTAAGCAATTCTTATTTTGGTTGCTTGATTGCGGTCAGAGCGGAAGTTTCTCTTTGAATAATCGAAGTGGAACTTCATTCGATAAATTTCCTCGATTTCTGCTATTCGAGGCTTTTTGTTACCGAACATTGTTTACCTTCTTCTATTTGCGATAAGGTAAACCTTATGCAATAGCCTAACTCGGTATTTTAGAAGTTAGCATGCTGTGGGTTTTCACTGAGCACTCTTTCAATTTCTTTTACTATTGATTTCCAGTCCCAATCGCTTTCGTTTTACGAAAGTGAAGATAAAGTGATTTTTTTTATGGAATGGGATTATCTAATTTTTCCAACAATATTTTTCTTACAATTTCATAATTATCAAGGAAATATCCTTTCAAGTTCTACAAGCTTGCCTTTAAGCAAGAAATTCACCACTAAATATCGATAATAACACTTAAGGTAAGCTTACTGTTGGAAGATAGGCTACTTGATTTGTTTCTCTTTTCTAAGTTTGCTAGACTGTTATTTTGGTTTTTTGAACTAGCCGTTATAAGGCTAGCTCGGAAATCTTTTTGTACATAGTTAATGTTCCAATATTTTCTTTATCTTCGTTACTTAACTTCAAAATAATTTTGGAATACTCGATCATCGTCGTATACTTATCTTCTTTTTCTTTTTCTTAACCGAAGTCGAAATTTATTGAATATACTGCAATTATTCATTTCATTATACTCAGACCATTTATTTTTTCTCAGCTGGTTGAAATCGTGAGTAATCAAGAAAAGTGAAAAGTGAGTAATTGATATTTAGGCAGTTTAAAAATATGACATTATCGAAGTAAAAGGTAATATTAAATAGAAAATTCTTTCCCTAGTATTGAAAAAAGTGTCAAATCAAGTGCAAAAGTACAATTAATAAAAAAAATTGATGGCTTATTTACGATCATTTGGAATTAAAAGTAAAACAATTTTTTAATTCATCGTTATCAGTCATGATTATAATTTATTTTCTTATTCATTTCTTCACAGTGACTTTTACTTCCGTGTGTCACATGATTGATCATTAATATGTATTAAAGTGACATTTCGGATGAATTAAAAACTTATCGATGATATCAGAAAGATACACTGTTATCATGCATGCGTGTTACATTACTTGACATACGTCGTTTTTCCTTTTTTATTTTTAAAAAAGTACCGATAATAAATGTTTTTTCAAGCAATTAAAATCTCACATTAAAATTGAAAACTCAACGGGTGAGATTTTTTTGTAGTCATATGGATAATGCGGGCAAGTGATCAAATTTTCAAGTTATTATTAAATCTGTATTTAGTATTTCAAGATATTGGTAATTTCATGAATTAATAGTTATAATAATTATTAATGTGTGCAACTGATTAACAATGATTGACAATAATATACATTAGTAAATCTGGTGGCATCAAAATTCTGCAGAATACTAAATATTTCGAATGTAAACCATTAAAATAATTAAATTTACTAATAATGACGATAATCTATTAGATTAGAATAATGAGAGAATGACGACAATCTATTAGATCACAAAAATCATGAGCTAAATAATTGAAAATAATATTCCAGTAATATTTTTCGAAAATCACAACTTATAATTTCAGGATTCCTAATTTACTGCTGCCTTTGCCATTTTACTTATTTAGTTGTATGAGTTGCAACGCTCTCTTATTTTTTAGAAAAGTTCCTCTCGAAAATTTCAATTTATGATTTCAAAATTTAGGTTAAATAAAAAATTTTAATGTCCTTCGAGTTAAACTCGTTTCAGGTATTTTATTTTATCAATTCAAAAATTTCAAGTTTCTGCAAATAATTCGTTTCTTACATCAGTTGCAACAATAATTTTTTGTTCAATTTATTAAAACGACGCAAAAAACATCCGATAGCACTACCGAACGCTTAGTTTTTGAATAATGAGAAACGGAGCATCAGGAACAACAACATCAGTAGAAAGAAAGAAAAAGTTTTTGGTGGTGAACTGTTATTACATTAAAACGTGTCAAATAAAAGAAATAAGTAAAGTTTACAAATTAAATTTTCAATTTTATAATTATTTTCAGCAAATTTTTTTTTTAATTTACTTAAAGTTCTCCTCAATCTGACAATATTTTAACTATGCAATTGCCGTATCGATTTTAAAGCAATTTTTTTTAGATGCATAAGAGATATGTGCTTTAATTACTCTATCTCACAATAATTAGTGATTCGTTAGCCAAGTCTATCGTTCCGATGTCTGCTTCAAGCAACATTTTTTCAAACTGCTTTACTTTAACTTAGTTGGTGATAATATTTACTGCTGAAGTATAAATTATACTGTTGATTAATTATTTAGAAATAATTATCAGTGATCGTATCAGTGACGTTGATGATTTCTCAGGAAAATGAATCATTAGAGTGTACCTATGGCTAATTTGAAAAAGTATCGGTTATGTCGGTGCCCATCTAAGAACAACATTATTTTTTTATTTTTAAAGTTCAACATTTCCAAAAATTTTATCGGTCTTGAAAGTATGTTTGAAAGGAAATTACGAAGTAATGAATTAATATTATGGAATGAAGATTATTTTTTAATGAGAGTTTAATAGAGATAATGTGGCAACAATTTCTCAAATTAAAGAGCTAATAGTAATTCATATTTATAAGATCATCGAATAATCACTAAAATTTTCCTTACAGTTTTCCAGTTCAAAGATTGATCGCTGTAATTGTTTCCATGTTCATCAGGTCAAAGAGCAAATCATTCAATTGTTTTATTCATTCGGAAATTTTGATTCCTCCTAAGAATCAAACTTTGTCATTGATAAATGAAATTTGAAACTTAATCTGTTCCTTAGTTCAAAAATAAAATGAACGGAAGCATTTATAAAACTTTTATTTGTCTCCAAATATTTTTTCTTTTTTTTTCTTGGAAAGTATTTATGATAAATGATCGAAGTAGTTATTAAAACAAATATGTAAAGAAGGCAAATACCTCAAAATTAACAACAATCATTACATCAGAAAGATAATTAACAATTTACTATAACAGTATAAATGATAAAACAACAATTTAATTAAAGTTAAATTTGAAGTCCAAAAAATAGTTCAGAATTAGAATTAAAATATTGATTTTTTAATTGCTCTGCTGGGTATCTATTTTATGTATCAATGTGTAAAACTGTCAACATTCATGCGACAACACTTTAAAAAAAAGAAATTTTCGCCAACTTTATTAGCTTATTTTATTACCTTATTTTATTGTTAGCAATAATTTTAAAAATGAATGCATGGAAAAATTTTTAAAAATTTCACTTATTTTTTTGCTATTTCAATAAAATATTTCATGAAAATGCGAAGATTTAAAATGCCATTTTGTTGTAATACATCAGCAAAAAAAAAGCAAGAATTTAGATTTGAAAAAAAAAAAACAATTCGAAATGTCTCACTTTATCAAACATGGGCAAGTTTGAAAAAAAACAAAAACATATTTTTTCAAATTAATTAGATTAAGCAATGGCAACTAGAAAATAAAAGGAAAGTTCGATTAACTAAAGAGCTACATTTTTCTGAAAATTTCCCATCTTTTGTTGTTTTTTTAATTAAACCATTTATTCCTTAAATCTCAACTTCTCCAATGCATAAAAGAATCACAGTGTATTATTATTTAAAATATATCTTTTGACTTTAATTTTGCAAATTCTAATTTGTACATTTTTATAAACAATAACATATCTCGCTGTCTAATTTTTTTTAAAGCTTAAATTCTTTAAAATTCAAGTTTTACATTAATATTTGATTTATTTGGATAAAGTTGACACGAAGTAAGCAAAATTTTTAGTCATTTCGTGATATTTTTTTAAGAAATGGTTTTTTTTAGTTGGCAAGAATAACTTGAAAAAAATTGGTGTTCATAAAGAACATCAATGTGATTGGATAGTTTTTCCTGAGATCAACAATGATTGATTAGTATTAATAACAGTAAAATGTGCTATTGACGAATAATAAGTTTTGGTTGTAAACAATTAATTATCAAGAATGTTGTGACATAACATCTCTTTTTCTCGTTATTCATATCAAAAAAAAAGAAAATGACAATATTTGAATGTCATTTTGGTTCTAAACGCAAAATTAAGCTTTTTGAAAAAAAGAAATCATTGCGTTCAAATTTTAGAAAAAATTCAACCATGGAAACTTCTAGAAAGTTTTAAATTACAAAATTGTTTCATCAAGTTTTTGACCTGCAGTTTACATAATAATAATTTTAAGCTGTTCTCAAACTTGAATTGATTTAGATCTTAGAACATAATTTTTATGCCCGTTAGAATTTTGAAGTAAGATTATTTGATTCCATTTCACAGAAGAAAATTATTTTCAAAATTGCGATAAGCCAAATTGAAAGTTTTTTTCAAAATGCCTTGCAATATTGCACTCAGTGCTAAGTAAATATTAAATAGGAAACATGAATGGTATTTGATAGAATAGTATGAAATAAAAGGATAATGAATGAATTTGCAAATTATTATTAATTTTTCTTATTTATCAATAAAAAGAATTGATAACTGGTTTTTGTACTTTAAAATTAAACAAACTTCAAGAAAGGAAACAGAGCGGAATTAATTTCAAATTCAAATTAATTACATTCTCAATATTTCCTGCAATCAAAATATTTTCTGGTGTTTTTGCTATATTTTACTTTTTGATATTACTCCAAGTTTTTCTAATGAATTACTTTTCCATTTCATGCGAAGAATTTAAATTATTTTTTCATTTCCAGCAAGAAATAATCCTTTATTTTTGTGACACTTCAGCATGACACTTTAGCCGGTTTTGAAAATCATTAAAAATTTCTTCTTTTCACCTCTTCCATTCGATTTTCAATTTTCTCGTTTCATCAAGGATTCAAAAAAGATTTTTTTCGTTGTCAAGTCATTTGTTTTTATTTTTCAACTCAGCTACAGCTGAAGCTTTCATTTTCAATTTAACAGCAAATTTATTAAATAATTCCTAAAAAGTCGCCTTTTGGTGTCAATGTACAATTTTTTCCTTTTTTTTTTTGAAAACTTTAGTTTATACATAAATGAAACAAAGAAAGAAAATTAGAATAGAAAAAGAAATGATTTTTTTAAAAAAGTAGGTAAAATTTTTTTGAGATTCTGCAAAAAAAAAGAATCCAGCTTAATTTGATCCAAGTTTCAATTTTGATTAATGCCTTTCAAAAATAAGAAATAATGCTTAATATAATGTAATTGTAAACTAATTTCTTCACTAAGAATTTTGATTTGAAAATAAAGGAAATTTCAGTCATTCTTTCATATTGATAAATCTTCATCTGGAATGATTGAATGCTTCGATTGTCGTACAGAATTTGCAAATATTCTTTGATTTAATTAAATTAAATTTTAGATTTGATATCACAAAAATTTAAAGCGATTGATTGACAGAATTAATTCGGAGCATTATTTATCTTGATAGAAATCTATTTTTTGATTCATGGTACAAAACTTGAAGCATTTTTGCGTTTTTTGGTAAAATTTGTTCTAATTTGATTTATTCAATTATTTTCGCAGTCCGTTCCTGACAAGCATCTCAATGACAGAAGGATATGCATATGCTTTACATAGGTTAAGAAGTTCAAATTAATTCGATTCCAAGCTAAACAGCTTAATTTTTTTCTATCCTATTTCACTGTACGAAATTTAGATGCTAATAAAAAGTTGAATCGAAAAATTTAGATAGGAAATTGAAATACATTAAGGATTGAACTATAATTTTGAGAAATAACTGAACTTTTAAATAAATTGAAATATATTTATTTTAAAAGAATGATTGCTAGTACTGCAGCTACTGCTAGTAATAACAATATTATTAACACTACAATTAATTAAGGATTAAATTTTAGTAACAGTTACTGTGATGCATTATTTCAGCTTAATTTTCTTACAAATAGTAACTTCGAATGTAAAATTTCTTTTAACTCTCCGTTTCAAATAATTGTTTGTATATAAAATTTCTTTTAATTATTCGTCGAATACATTAACAAAAAAGTTAACAAATGCGCGAAAACATTTGCAAACTTTCATTTAAAATATTTCAATCTTATGATTTTTTATAATTTTAAATTTAAAGAAAAAAGCGCCATCTATTCATAATTATTCAATGGATTGAATTTTAGCAATCAATGAGTTATTCAAAATTTTATCGATTTAATTTAATATTTTATTCCAAAATATGCAAAACATAATATTTTTTATTTTGTCACAAATTTCTACTACTGTTACAATAACAGCTAACACAGACAAGATAAATTAATTAGTATTCATTTGGAGCTGATTAAAACTTATCGAACAATTAATTAAAACATTGCACTGTTTGATTTTGCGAGACGTTTCAGTAAAGTAACAACCTGCATGTATTACACAACTAATGAACTGATGATTTTTTTTTGATCTAATTTGATCTTTTTTTTCACGTCAATGGTCTGAAATCCGATCCATATAATGTTGTTAATAATCAATTTTGTTCATTTATTATTGCTGTAATTCATTTCTGATAAGACCGTGCTGAAATGCGAAAAAAATAAACGGAAAAAAAAACAAAACGAAAAAAAAAACCAAATTTTTTCGAAGATAAAAATAAATTGGAATTTCTTGACAGTTTTAACATATTGATAAACATCAAAATTTTCATTGACGTACAAATATTTGGTTCAATTGAAATTCCGAAAAATTTTTAAGTTTTCTTTTGTTTGCAAAAAGTTTAAAATCTCACAAATGAAATAAAACTAAATATTTTTAGCGTAGTATCGCAATTCTTTACGGCAAATACTCATTTATTAATTTTTGTTCAAGCATTTCTTTTATTTCAACTAAATGCTTTTTTGATAAAATTAATAACAGTTACAGTAAGTTTGTTATAAATATGAAATTAACAATTAGAGTCTGTTTATTATGAATATATTTTTAAATTAATTAAAAAGCTCTCATTTGTGATTCCATTGTGCCTTTCTTTTTTAATAATTTATTTCAAAAGTGGGCAAAAATAAACTATCTCAAAATATATAATTTACTTGCATAATTTTTTACATAATGGAAATTTTAATAAATTTTAATTTAAAATTTCTTAAGTTTCAAAAAAGAATCAAAAAAAGGAAAAAAGTTTCATTCATTATAACAGAATGGTTGTAATATATGTTAAAGAAACGAGAGAAAGATGCCGGTGCGACGAAATAAAATTTCATTCGATGTCTTTTACGCAAGCACAGTTTTACATACATTAAAACTAAGTGAAAATTCTGCTTGAATTTTATTTGTTAACAAATTTCACATTCCGCACATACCTCTACTTCTAACTGATAACATTGCTAATTTTAATTATTTTTATGTTGTGATATAAATTATTTTTTTTGTTATCATTTTCTATTGAAATACATCGCTTGTAATTTCAAAATAAAAACTTTGATTTATTTTTCAATTTATTAGTTTTTGATTATATTTTCAAATGATTTAATGTTTTTTTCTGAGCTTCAAACATTATAATAATTTGTATTAATTTCAGAAGTTTTAAAAATATTTTTTGACCTTATATATACTTATATGTAAATATTTCTGTAGTTTGTGTTATACAAAAATTTTGAAAATTATTGAAAAATAATACACTGATGACGAACGAAATAAAAGCAACTGATAATAACTGAATAATGATGTGTTTGTTATTAACAATTAGCAATATACTTTGTTATAATTAGCCATAATAATTAAGTATAATTGATGACAGCTCTGAAATGTAGCATTTAATAATAGTTTACAAGTTTTTAAAATATTTGAAATACAATTTTATTTATGATTTAGGCTTTTCATTTTTAGCAATGAATCATATACATTTTTATAAACTACTTAGAAAAAAACATGGTACCTGTGATTTAATCACAGTAAACTATGAGGAATGTCAGCGCGATTAATGATGAATCGACTTTGTTATTTGCAGAAAATGTGTTAGGTTAGTTTCTTACGTGAACGAATAAAAACGTTTCGTTGTTTCAAAAAAAAAAAAAAAAAAAACAAAAATATTTCAACATTGCTTTCTTTCTTAATTCTTCTTTCAAGACAAATTTTGCAATCAAAAATGTACTTCTTGCAAGTACTACTTGTTACTTTATCACTGATACTAGCGGTGACATGTTGGCCAGATGGAGCACCATGTACTCATGCCGTTTTTGAATCGATGAATCCACTTGAAGCAGTTGAACATCAAGGTGGTTTACAGGTCCTGATTCAAAATTTTCATTAAATTGGCCGGAATTTTTTATCAACATTTAAAACATAATAATTCTGTTTCATGTTCAAAATTTGAAAAAATCAAATAATGATTATGAATTCTTTTTTTTTTTTTTTTTGAATTCCTTTTTCAGCTCACTGTTCCTCCGTATCATATTACAGTACGGCAAAAGTGTTATTGGTTACATCAACCGATTGAAGGTATGAATATTTTATTCGCTCTCATTTTATATAGCAATTAAAGCAATTTATAATTTATATTTACCAATTTTCGTTCATACATTTATAAATGAAATTTCTATTATTATATAATTTTATAATATGGAATTTTTGATATGATTTTCATGCATGACTGATCAATCAGTCATACATGAAAATTTTTTATTTAGAATTTTTTTTCTTACAATTTCAGTAAAATTTTAATTCGATACATCAATAACAATGTAATTAATTGTATTAGAAACAGTGTTTTTCTTTGCAGACGTTTCTTTGTAGAATTTTTTCTTTGTGTAAGAAATGATATTTTTCTTTATAGACAAAGTAATTATCATTTGATTTGTGAATATATTATATATGATATGCTGATATATGAAGGAGAAATTTGAAACCGTTATTTATTTTAGCATAAACATAAGATAAATTTGATGTTTAACAGAAAATTTTGAAAATTATTTATTTGGTAAAAACAAATTGTGATATTTCGGAAGGAACTGGTTTCATTTTGATAGATTATAGTCGAGCGAGAATTCAGAAGTAGATTTATCAGTGAATACAGAAAAAAAAAACCAGAATGGAACTGAATACTGTCTCATTTAATTTCCTACAGCTTTTATACTTGGAGTTTATATCCTCTATCAATTTTAAATCAATCAAACTAGAAAATGTTACGGATTAGCGGTCATCAAAAATAATAATTTTAGAGCAAATAGCAAGCAATAAAGTGAAATTAATAAATCATTTAAAAGCTATGGCTAACAAATGTCTTTGAATTGCAAATTGCTAAAAAATTTTTGAATTATTACGAAACGATGTTATTTCATGGTTATTACAATATAAAATTTATAATTTTAAAATTATTTCGATTTTTCCGTTGGATGGTACATTGGTGTTACAATAATTTTGGCTCGATGCCAATTCGTTGCAGTAATAATAGTTATAAAAGCAATACTCATAAATATTAATTCATAATAATAATTACAATATTATTGTAACATCTATGCATTACAAATGCTTACATTACAAAAGAATAATTATAAAAGCAGTAGCAGTAACAATGAATAAAAGTTAATAAATAAATAGCAGTAACAATAGGTAATCAGTAAATAGTAAGTAACGGTAGGAATAGTAATTATTATCATAATTACTAGTACCATAATCATAATTGTCATAATTATCATAATATTATTGTAATTGTCATAATATTATCATAATTGCAGTACATTTGCAAGGAAACACAAGTGCTAATAATTTTCGTGGTTTTGCCATGCAACCAATTTCTTATAGAGGACCAAATCGAGGGAGAAGGTAAGTAGTTATTCATACTATAGTTTGGCGACATCTGTTCGTATAGTTATCTTCATAAAATTTATGAAAAATTCTCTCAAATTCAAAAAAAGTAAATTCATTTTTCTATTATATTTTCAAAAACAGAATTTAAAACGATCTCAAAACAAATAGTTTATTTCCAAAGGTTATAATAATGATAAGGAGAAAAATTTTTACTGAAGGCTAGAGTTCTATTGCGTTAGCAGAATTTAATTATACATTTTTCAAAAAAAAAGAAATTGAGAGAATTTGCGAAATTAAAGCAGGGAATTTTAAAAGTTCTTTTTGAAATTGATTATTTTATTTTTGAAGAGTTGGAGAATTCCTACGACTAGACGATAATGGTTCCTGGCAACAGCAATGTTTTCGTTTCAAAAATTCGGTAACACATTCACATGATGAAAAAAAGAAAGGAATTAAGTTATGGTGGAAAAATGATCTAAACGATGACGATTATGTGCAGTTCGTGTCAGTAAAAACTGTTTTAATAATAATAAAAATAAAATATAAAGATTTCAATTTTTTGGTTCATTAAAACTATTTAAAGTTTTTTAATTTAAAGTGTGCATTGAAAAATTGATTGGGTATTAATTCGTTGACTTATTAGTTTGATTGGCTGATTAAGTGACTGAGTATTAGTCCACTGATTGATTAAACTAATTGTGTTATTTAGTTAATTGTTTATTGGAGTATTAACGGTTACACAGCATTAATTCAAATAATTAAAAGGAATGTCTGATAGCTTCAACATTTTTGCATTGGCTAACAAATGAATTAAAACTACTTGATGATTATCAATAATTTTCCTGGAAAATAAAACTCATACGAGATAATATTATTGTATTAGTATTCATTAACATTTCCTTTTTTATCATTTTATTAGTTTTTTTTTTTAGTTTTATCAGTATTATCGTTCCATTTAATTGTTTTATCAATGATTTAATCTATCACTATAGCAGTGTTTCCTTTCCGCTACATCTTTTTATCAATGATTTCTTCGGTTGTTTTACCAATGCATTCTTTTTCATTTTTTTTGGAAATTGTCCCATCAAATGCAAAAACTGAGATTTGCTAGTATTATTGCTAATTATTAATTTTACACTTTTGCAGTTTCTTTTTAGGGCAACTGTGGTTAAGGCGCAAAATGAATTTTGGGTAAAATCGATTAAATCAATACCAATACCACCATGTCGAATCGAAAGAAACGGTTTTCAAGGATACATACCGGAACCAGTAACACCACCACCACCGGTTCGTCCTTTTGCGTGGGAAGTTGCTATTTAAAAGTTTAAAATAAATTCATGCGTTATGATATTACTTAAACAAACAATTTTATTTGTTAAATATTTGTCAAAGTTTCAATTTCTTTTTTTTCTTTTCGAGAAAAACTAAAAAGGGAAGAGATTTGTTTACAATTGATTGTGATTGTTGTTAGATTGGTACTAATTAAAATAAGCCAAAAAGAGGACAGTGCTTTCTTCCCAAGGAAAAATAAGCATTAATTATTTTATTATATCATTAATGGATGGAAAAGAATTGTTAGTCAATTAATTAATTCATGCTTTTTTTCCAAAAGTATTTTCACAGATCATATCGTATGGAAAGTATGATTAAATTTTTTGCTTAAATTGCAATGGGTTACATACAGGCTGGTCAGAAAGGAAGCTAAAAAATTTAAATTCATAAAATTTAATTTGATTGTTGAAATTTATAAATTTCATTGCTTACGTGTAATATTTTGTAAACTGAAACAGGTTCTTCTTTAAGTTTGCACATCTAAATTTAAACTGATAACGAGAAGAATACAATTGATTAAATCCAAGAGATGTTCAAAAAATCAGAAGATAAAAATTATTTGTGAGCAGCAATGCTTGCATACTTAAAGATATTTCATTTACACTTAAAATGTGAAAATGATGAATTGCTTTGAAGTTATTTGTAAAACAACCATTCCAACTTTTCTGCCAATTTTCAAAGAAATGATTTGCATCCAAATTTGTGACAGATAAAAGAAATTAATTTAAGTGCTAAAAAAAAAGTTTTGGAATTATTTGTTGGACTTAATTATACGAAGTGATTGATCATTAGATATTTAATTTTTAATATTTTCACTCTTTTCCTACATTTTGTTGGCCAATTAAATGAATTTCTTTCCCTAATAATGCAAATTTTTAATTAATTATGCCATTTTTTTGTATTTATGAGCTAATAAAAATAAACGCATATCTTCTCTCTTTCTCCTTCCTTTACCTCCCTCTCTTTCTTTCTCTCTTTTTTAATTTTTTTCTAATAATAACTGCAATAGCAATGGTAAAAGAACAACAATAACAACAACAACAATAATAATAACAGTTTGCAAAAAGAAGGGATATGATATAAATAGCTTTTGATGGGGTTAGTAATAAATTTCAAGTTTGTTTTAATTAAAAATAAATAATGTAAGATGATTGAAGAGCAAATTAAATACTCTCATCAGGCTGCAAACTGACTGTGAAATTTTATTAAACAAGATGTAATAAGGAAAGAAAAGAGATGAAACAAGGAGCAGTGAATATATTTCAATACATTATCAATTAATTAAGTAACAAATTCATAAAATTTTTGGCGACATAATATTAGTTATTAATAATTAATTACTCATATAGGACACTGATAGATAAAGATATGCTTGAAGACATTGCTGTAATTAATTAGAGAATCCACTAATTGATTAGTTAAATGATTAAGCATAAATAATTAATCCAAAACAAAATGAAAGATATATTTTTGCTTTGTACTAATTTTTTTTTTAACAAGTAAAATTTCATGAAATTTACAGTATTTCTTTATTCACTTATTGGCAATAACCACTGCATGCAAATAGTAATTTTCTTTATCTCTCTATTAATTGCACAATTTTTTAAACGCTAGTTAAGAAGCTTACTGATTTTTTCTTTTTTTTAAAGTACAATTAAGCTTGTTTTTTCCCTTACAAATTTTTTGCATAAATAACAACTTGATAATTAGTTTACAAATTATGCACTATCATTACTAAATGAAATATTTAGTAATTAAAATGATTCATATCTCAATAGTATTATGAAGAAAAGATTTGTTATTGTTATTGAATCGTTGTAGTTTGCTTATGTCAAATAAATATTTGATTAAATTGTTCGATAGTACACAGAAAAAAAACAGATAATTGCGGATTAAATAAATGCAAACACAATAAATATACACATGATAGATGCTGCAAATGCAAGTGCACTTGCAATAAATGCCCATGCAATAAATACCGAAAGAACAAATAGCATACAATAAATGCCGAAACAACAAACGGCATACAATAAATGCCGAGACAACAAATAGCATATAACAATTGTCCAAACAACAAACAGCGTACAATAAATGCGAATACAATAAAGACGTGCACAGACACACAATTACACACAACTTAATATGCAGAAATTTTTTTTAATTTAAGGAAAATCACCTTTAAATTCTTAGTTTTTCATGTATTATTACATTTAATGCATTTTACATATTGTAAAGTGAAAGATCATGATGTATAAAATTGACAGTTTTAGGCAAATCAATTCAAATTGGACACATTTCGAATGTTTGATGCGATGGACACTGATCTGCAACAAAACTTATTACATACAATTTCAAACGATGCTGATTTCACACTAAAACCTCAAAGATTCCAAGATTTCCTTCAGGTATAAAGTATGAAAAATAAATTGAATGATTGCATCTCATTCAAATCATATTTAAAATCATATTTATTAGTATTAATTAATTCTCCCAGTACTGCTTTGATGTATTTAAGCAAAAAAAAAAAAATCAGTAACAACTTTAAATTGAAGAATATTCATTTCTTTTGTCATTTTGAAATAAATTCCATTTCTATAAAATTATTTTAAACTATTATAATTTGCTGTATTTCGTGCAGTGAATTAATGATTTGTAAGGTAATTAATTATTTGTAATTAACATTGTGTTAATTAACGCTGCTATATTTTCATTTGTTTATCACATTCAAATGAAAGAATAATTTACTCGACATTTTCAGGATGTGCAAATATTAAATGAAACAAATAGCAAATTAGCATCACTTGTAATTCCATCAACTAGAGGACGGGTCCTATCACAAATTAATCCTACACTGATTGGAAATTCCCCATCACAATCTCATTTCCTAAACGAAATGAACCGACAACAGCAAAGACTGCCACCGTCAAATTTGTTTGTAAGATTTGTCAATGATAAACAAAAATGTCATCTTTCCATATCATCAATTATAGATAAGAGATAGGATTAATGCCTAATCAATAATTTAATAAGATTTTTGAATTACTGGAAACACTAGCGTGATAAGCAGTATAATAATGAATTCCTTTGATTGTATTTATCAGTAATTCCATGAAACGGATTGTAGCTAATTAATTATAATTAACATTGCATTAATTAAGATTGTTTTCTTTTTTTTAATTTGTTGACTCATTTTAACAAAAAAATAATTTATTCAATTTATCAATAAAATTTCTGAATTATTTGAAAAAACTAATAAGAGTAGCAATGTAATAAATAATTTCTTCAATACTGTCAGATAATAAACAAGCAAATGTTAATTTATTACTAATTAAATGAGATTTTCCTGAAAATTGATAAATGATAAAAGTAGCAGCATACAAAAAATGATTTGCTGCAATTCCTTTTACAAATGTTAACAATTAATCTTTATGTAATTAAAAATATATTTCAATAATGGAATATATTCTTCTTTTTTTCCTTGAGGCTTTTTCAATCATATTTTTCTTCCTTTTTTAGCCAGCAATATCACAAGAAAATCAAAGCTTAATTCAACAACAACAACTACAACAACAACAACCACAAGAACAACAACCACAAGAACAACAACTACAACAACAACAACTACAACAACAACAACTACAACA
>JARVGP010000552.1:0-37712 GCA_029876185.1 Mansonella ozzardi | reverse complement strand
CGACCCTGGCAGGACTCGAACCTGCAATCTTCGGATCCGAAGTCCGACGCCTTATCCATTGGGCCACAGGGCCCCGTTACCACATCCATTAAGATCTTCAATTGAACATAATTAGTACAGTAGGTTGCAACAAGCAAGAGTATTCAGGTACACTAAATATGTGTAATATATGCCATTATCATTGAGATACCTTCTTGCAAAGATACTGTAAATTACAGACATCTGTTGTAGTCAAAGATACTGTAAATTACAGACACCTGCTGTAGTCAAAGATACTGTAAATTATAGACACCTGTTGCAATCATATGTCTTCGTAGTTGAAAGAACGAGATAAAATGCGTGAAATAAGTAATTCATCCACAAATGAATCTACTAATTAATATTTTATGTAGTCTTTAGACAACAAAACACCGATGAATCAGTAGCAAGATAGTGGAAAAAAAAAACTTCAACTGATGCAGAACCATACATCAATTCATCAAATGATAAGAGAAATGAATAGAAAAATAAAGGAAGACGTGAAAGTTGTTGATGAATGAAATTGTTGAAAAGATGGCACATATCAATTACTAAGATGATGACCAATACCATCAATGTATGCGCGTTAATATCACTATTTATTGTTATAAATAATTATTACTTATAATTTTACCATATTTCAAATCGATTATATTAAAGTTTAAATTGTTCTCTTTCCGATAGTGAAAAAGTACAGATTTTAGCGAAATACATGTGATTTCAATATTTTGCTATTTACATCACATAAGAGCTATTTTGACGTATTCAGGGAGATTTTTGTATTTAAAATTAGAACAATAACAACATTTATATAAATGGATCTAATTTTATGTCATTTTCAAAGAATTTCTTTTGGATAATGAAATTATCGGAATTGGAAAAGTTTACTTCTAATGCATTCCGCTAGCAAAGCTTTCCGTACAGTTAGAAAGAAGTTTTATGCTTGGCTCCAAAAGCATGAAATAAGCATTGACATTAATGTTGATAAACCAAAATTAACCATACAATTATTTTGTTTTCAAAATATCATGCTATTGAAAAGTAATATTTGCCAGAATTTAGGTCACAATAACATAGGAATAATTATCGAATTTCATAATTACCTCGCATTTCTTAGTTCAAGCTCTCGCGGTTTCGTGGCACACTGATGTTTTTTTTTTTCCTTAATGTTTTTGATAACCACAGCGTATTCTATCTATTCTGAGGAATGGAATTAAATTAAATGTTAATTTGAATTAGTTGATTCTACAACAGTTGGCATTAATGAGAAAATTTTCGTATGGAACTGCTGACTTGTATGCAACGTTTACTTTCATCTGGAATGTTTCTTGGAATTTTAAATTATCTTAGCTTTAAAATTCTTAAGTTATATTTTTCTCTTTGATATTATGAGTTTTTGGTAAAGTATGAACAATATTTGTTTTTGAATTCTCATTTCGAGGACAAATGACATTCTTAATTTGTGTGAAATATGATTTCTGAAATCGCAAAAATCTCGAAAGATCATTCTTCTTTTTTATTTCAAATTGCTTAATTCTATGACTAACTCTGGCACTGCAAATCTGCCATAATGATTGCTTTTTCATTGGGAAAGCGCTAAACAGCAAAGATCTTTTCAATTCTCTCAGAAATTTATGTAAATATTGAATAACTTCTTTGCAGCATGAATTTTTCTTCAGCAATTTTTCCACTATTTTTTTTTTTTTTGTCATGGAACTAATTAAATTTTGTTTAATTAAACATTTCAGATAAGTTGTCAGAAAAAAATCTATATTAACAAAATCTATGTATATATAATTTTATAATTTTGAACTTAATAATTTAAACAGTTTTTATTACTCTGTGATTTCTACAAAATTTGAAATTTGATTAAATTTTCAACTACTCTAAGCCAAAAATACTTAGGTGGCCAACAAATCTACCTTGAGATATTGCTTACTTGTTCACCGTTCATTCGTTTTCGTTTTCGAAGCCGATTTAATGTCTAATCTTTCTATTTTGAAGTACGATAATGAAAAAAATTTGTTTACGTAAGGGTTAACTATGAGAATTTTAAACACTCTGCTGCCTTATTCTCTTTTGATTATTTAGCCAATTTACTGCTAAGTAAATGAATTGATTGGAAAGCAATCGATAACAAAATTGAAGAAATTTTGAATCTTTATCGTTTTGTAAACTTGCTTTCTTGCATGACCTTTGACTTTCTCCCTTCTTGGGAGCTTTTGCAGCACAGTACACAATATAAAAGCTTCTCACGATTTATAAACAAATGCTTACCGCCTACTTCGCATGATAACTGACTTCTATTTTGCCTTCAGGTAAGCTTTTTCCACTATATTTCCTGTAAAATAACGCTAAATATGACAAATTATTGATTATTGGTCTTTTGATACATATTCGTTTATTGCCAAGATTTTGCAAGCTTTTGATTTGTGTGAAATTAATTCTGTCAGTTCATTTGGATGAAATTAATTCTAAAATTAACGAACAATTCACATATTTCTTCATGTACATATAATTCTACAAATCAAAGAAATCTTTTATAAAATTTCGCAGCAAAAATCTTCACTTTTCTCGAATATGTCTAAGTTAATACTCACACTCATTAATACATAATATTAACGTAATTTATCTATATAAATTTTATTAAAGTAACATTTAATTGTTGTGACAACAAAGTATTGGATATAGTGATGAATCAACAACGATGAAGATGAAAATGCTTAAAAGCTCTAAATCTTAAACTAATTTAATTGGTGAAGCTTAAATGGCAAAAAAAATTATGCTATAGGCTTCGAGTTTATTTTATGAATGACAATAAAAACGTCGGCAAGAATTAATAACACAATTTGATATTCATGTAGAAGTGAGAGAAATTGCGATATGGAATAATTTTGCTTGAAATTGCCGGCCGAAATTTGATCGCATTTCTTTTCATACCCACATTATGGCAGAGAACTGAACATAATTTTTAAATTATGCTTTCATTTTTTTGAACTGACAGAATCAAATTGGCATATTCTAACGTCTGATTGAAATATATCCATTAGTTTAAGATATTTCTATATGAAATTTTGACTTTGAAACCGTTTTGAATAAGTAAATGCAATCAATTCTTTGGAATTTCAATCAATTGTATTGAATGCAATATAATTCAGACTTTCTATCATTTCGTTAATAAATTAGATAATTCCACACATCTCTAAAACGATACGTTAAATCAACAGGAATGATGAATGAACTATTTACAGTCTATCATCAAAAAATTTCGAATTACTATTTTGTTGTGGACATTGCTATCAATTTTCTATTACGCTAAACAGGAAATTCCTTCTTAACGAATAAGGAATGGCTTCTCAAATAACTTTTCTATATATATATATATATCAGGTGAATGCATCATTTGGATATTTCCATGCCAACAGTCTACTCCTTTCCTTTCTATTAAAATTTTCATAAATTTACGAAATTCTTAATGAAGTATCTCAATCACAACTACGTCAACTGTATATACTTAAAAACTTCACAATTTAATCTGACAATCTCTTCAAAAAGCTTTAATTTTAAGCGTAACGCTTCCGATAAATGAAGACATTAGAAATTATAATTATAATACTGATACTCAGTCCAATTGAATTTACACTTCAGATCTATTAGATTTTAATTCGAAAATTAAATTGTGAATTTTATTTTGTTTCATCCGTTTCATTTTTGCATGTTTTTTTTTTTTTTCGTTTGCATTTTCAAGATGTTCAAATAGTATTAAAATTTTAAATTTATTCTCGAGTCAGAATTATCGTTGTCATATCTTAAAAAATGGAATAGTAAGTTGGTTCTTCTACTTTTCAAGGACTTTCTTGTGATAAAACGTAAGATCAGTTTGCTTTTTAAAGTGTTTATTTTAGTGTAAAAAGCATCGAGATATTTGCATGAATATGTATTGATGGTATAGAAAATGAGAGCAGTGTTAGCTGTCCGATGCTGATGTTATCAACATTATTTCAACGTCTATACCTTCTTTTCATTTATAGTATTCCAAGGATTCCTTCGTCGTTTTTTGTCGTATTTTCGCATTTGTTGTATTTTATATAAATGCTAATATGGATATAGTAGTCCTTGCTGCATTTACATTGTGCAGTGTGAGTAATCCCTTCATATCCGTAACCTAAGCAACCTTCCTTTCATATCGTTCGATAATCATGGACCATTTTTTTTGTTGTTTACTGCTTATCTGCCAACTCTTTCTTGTTCATGTCAGATCGATTTTACAGCTCATTGCAAATCTTTGAAATTTTCAAAAAAAAAAAAACTAGAAGGTATGACCCAATATCATATGGGTTTTTTATCTTTTAGAAGAGCACTTATGCTTACGCTTTAAAACGACTGGCCTGCTTTATTTCAAATTTTCGACCTCTAGCTGAAAAGATTAGCTCTCACTTAATGCAACGATTGCATTGAAAATTTTCAAAGAAACGATCTTCTTTGTATTTTTCATCACTTCTGTATTACATTTCTAGTAACATTTGAATACCTTAGCAAAGATCTTAAGCGTTCTCTTCTCTGTTTCAGTTTACGAACAGTCTCTATAAATACAGTAAATTATAGCTATCCGGTCTTACCATGATCTTACAACTTTACAAATTCTAAGCACTTCCTTATCATAATCTTACAACATCATCTGTATTCATGTCACTGTCACCGTACTTAAACGCTTTCTATTTTTTGCAGCACATTAGCAACAAAGATAATCTCTTCAATTCTTTCAAAGATAATCTCTTCAATTCTGCTTGAAAATGAGAATTGATTGAGATTGTTGTTTTTGCAAACGGATTTTTGAAGCTATAGCATACGCATATTCTTCCATTGCATCCTTAATAACCTCCAATAAAGTGTACACATCGCTTTTTAAAACAATTTTAAAATTGAGTTTCAAAACTTTTTAGAAGAAAATTTTATTTTAAAATTCAACTTTCAATTTGTAATCGGCACACATTATGAAAAGTGATCATTTGTAATCAGCGCAAGAAAAGACAATAAATTGTGCAATATCAATTCGCATTCCTTTACGATATCCTAATAGGTAGAAAGGGTCATTACCATCGATGGTATCTCTAGTATAAAATGGTGGTATTTATTTCAGTGATTCATTGGTACTCATCATTCTGGATCTTTCTTTTCTTTTATTTAATTCCTTTCTTATACCACCAACAATTTTTGCTAATCATCACTTTCTTACAACAATTTCCTTTCTATGCTAGTATCACATAATGAAATGTAAAATAAATATCGATACGATGAGATCAGTTCGTTGAGGGCTTTATGGATAATAATGTGAATCGATATGGCATTAAATTTTAGCTGATTAGACCACGAAGTATGCTGAAATATTACTTTAATATCGGGATTTAATACGTCATCACTCAGTCATTAGCAACTTCTGCTGGAAGAGTTCACTTTTGTTTCTTACAGCTTTGACATTCTTGTTAAACTAAAAGAAAAAATTAAACTATTCCTTGGAAGTTATCATCGTATTGTAAAGGTAAGTAAAGCACTAATCGGTTCAAGCTTTTCCGGATTAGTATAAAAAAATTTGCTCAGATAAAATTACTATACAGGCAAAAATCATTGCTCAGACATGTGATTCTCTATCCCGCATTTCTGGGCTCTCAAACCACTAGAAAATTGTGCCATTAAATTTTTTACTAAGCAATATATTTGTGTTAAAAAATTCCTTTACCATTAAGTTCGCTAATATGCCAGGATTCATTTAGATTAAATTTTAGAGCTGCTGATTCAAGATGGCTTTTTTGCAAGAAAAAAATTTTTTTTTTTTTAAATTTGAGAACTTTTCGAAAAAAATCCCAACTTCTAGTCCTTGGCTTTTGGTTCATATTGCAGCTTGACTATATTACAATTGTGGAAGCTTAATTTTTCCATATCAGACAGTTTGTTAATTACAAATAAAATAATTCCCGACTTTTACACAAACTTTTCCGTCACATGTTCATTAATGTAGTTTCCGTCGAGAGAACTTGATAATAAAGTGCAGCAAAAAGTTGGATTTTTCCAAACTTGGATTTCCCACGAAGTATTATTTAAAAAAAGAGGTTATTTTAAAGTATCCTGTCACTGTCCTTCGGAATCAAGATTTTTCATTTAGCAATGCTTTTGAGAAATTACCAATGCTATAGAGTTTTCCATTTGAGATCCTTTAATTCATGCAATATTTTTTGGGCCTTTAATTTTAAAGTTATTTAGTGTATTCTATGACTATCATACTTTTTTCACCTACAGCTCATTCATTAATGGTCTAATTCTAATTTTGAAATCTAAGATCATAACATTATCGGAAGACAAAATATAAATAATTAAGAGATGGAGATAATTTTTTCGGCTATATTAAATATTTAGAACTCAGGGACTAAACTTTGTTCTTTATAAATATATGTATATTGAATGATATTTTGTCGTTCTATCTTAATCCTCATCTTAATCCGTCTTAATCTTATCTTTTATCCTTAGATGATGGATTCTTTCACTAATTATTATTTATTTTATACATTTTCTTTATTTTATACTTTCATTTATAAAGTTTGATTGAGAAATGTCGTTGCGAAAATTGAAAATATTCAACTGAATAATGCAAGTTTTTTTTTTTTAAGAGGGATTGAGTGCAAGAAATGAAAGCAAAAGTGACAGTTCGTTTTGGTAAAGTAGGAGTGGTGGTACCATGTTATGATTATATGACTGTTAATGATCTCATTAAAGCATCTGTTCTGCGATACAAAAAAGCCACCGGACGAGTAAGTTTTCAAACTTTACATATTAATTAATTTTGAAGAATAATATTTGTAAATTTGATCAGATTTTTTGAAATTTTCGGCAATCCTTTAAAATTAAAGGAGCAAAAAAAAATATGATGGCTTAAGCCAGAAGTCAAAATTGTGATTATTTCTAAATTTGCTAGTTATTTTTAAATTTCTGTAAAATGTAATTTGCAATTGGCAGTGTACATTACAGTACTCACATTAATACCAACTGTAACCGCCTGTTGTAACCGTTAATGTTGTAACTGCTCAAGGTTGTATTTCCCACTACTTATAAATGCTAATAGCAACCTGGGCAATTTATGAATCAAGTTAATAGTATTTCTGATGGAAAAATCATATAGAGCTGCAAAAAAATTGAGCTATTTCCTTCGAAAGCTTATCTTATCAGTGATGTATAACCCGGTCCAGAAAATAATTTATAATTTTGATAACCAAATGGATTTTTAAAGTTGTTGAAAGAACTACCTGTGGAAGAGAGAGGGAGAGAGAGAGAAATTATAAGCACATTGTTTGCCTGAGTATTCAATATCTTAATAAGGTATGAGACAACATAAAGAGATCATTTATAAATTCATTCTTTTTCATTGGTATTGCTATTCGAGTTTTTTCAAGAGACTCTGTTAATATGTTTTGAAAATAGTGTAAAATGTGTTATATCTTATATGTTCTTCACTAAGTCGTTTATTATTAAATCTAAATTCAGACCAGTTTTTACTATTTTGTTATTCACAATGTGAACCTTTTTATTTTTTGGCAGTCATTAATCACATCACATTTATGTTAGTGTCAAAATTTCAAATCTATCAACTTTTAAAAATCCTTAATTCAGACACTGATAATTTTAGCTATTTCAATTTAAATTCGCTGAGAATTAATACTATTAAGTTGAGAGAAACTACTTACTAGCAGGGATTGATTGATGACTGATAAATCAAAATTTTATTTGTTAATTAAAAAATAAGAGAAAAGATACATCAAATAAATTAAATGGTTAAGTTCAGATACTTTTAAGCTCTCATCTATGTCACATAGTACCTTTGGATACTTTAGTCCAGCAATAGCTTATACTTAACTTTTATTACGTGTATATGTACGTCAGTATCCGTGAAACGAAGTGTTGACAATGTCAGCAACAATCACTGCAGACCGAGAGATCTATTAGATCAAAGAAAATGGGGGAGAGCAAGAGAGGATTTCTTTCACGGTATTTCACAAATAATAATCACTAGAATGTCAGGGCAATTTCTTTATTCATAATATTCCACAGGTAGAGAGAGCACCGAGCATGTATGTATGCCAGGTAGTTGTAGAGCCATTTGTGGGTCTATGTATCTGTAATGATGTAGGTAGGCGATCGGAACAGTGAAATGTTTCCTCCTTGTAGTATCGATCATTGCATGACACGGTGGGCATGAAAAGTGAGGCGATCAATTGATCGATAACGGTTGAGGTTATGTTCTGAAGATTTCATTTACCTGTCTATATGACTTATCTGAGGGTCGACTCCTTGCAATATTTAGCTAAGTTTAGTGGTACTTGCAGTAAACATCTCTGCACCTCTCATTAGTCCCTACGTGTTGTCTTGTTTGCATATAATATATATATATATATGTTAAAAGTATAAACAAAACATTTCCTAAACTCTACACGGCTCAATTTTCAACTGATTTTCACCGGAAAAATTACTTAAATATCTGATTGTTCGATGGTTTGCTCAGATACCTTAATATTCATCCTTCTGTTCATTTTTATTGTGATATCCCCTACAACAAATTTTTGCTACTATATAAATCGTGAGAATTGCCTAAAAATGAGTTAATTTAATGGTTGAATCAGATTGTTAGTTCATTGGAGTGATCGCTCCTGTTTAATGGGTCACTTCTTGTTAATGGTAATTACAGTTTTTCGTTCCATAACTTATTTCACATAATCCTTCAAATTAGATTTTATCTGAAAAACACGCTGTTCTGAAAGGATTTATCGTTAGGAAACGCAAATTTATAAATTGGAACGAGAATTAGATATGTGAAATGTAAAAAACATAAAGTGTTCATTTTTGTGTCACTACCAAAATTACTTCATTAAATGAGGAAAATAGCACATATAGTCTAATGAAAATCCTAATGAAAAATTGTATTTTATATACATATATAATTCACGTGTACATATGAAGACAGCACGTGATGTTATTGCGTAATGCGTATATATTCACGTTTTTTGGGGTTTCATTTTTTTCGAAAAAGGTCCCTAATACAGAAACATTTTACCAATGATGCATGTAGTATTTTCCTTGGAAATACTAACTCCGATTGTTACAAAAATCCTAATGAACAATTGTATTTTAATTTTAACTTTGTTGATATTAGGAATGATGATAAATAAGCGTTGCTGCTGTACAGTTTACATTAGTGTTTATTTGACAGACGTTATCTCCCACTATCATTAGTTACTTTTATCGTTAATATAACTCTCTTCATCATAATCAGGAATGATGTGGATTCGCTTATGAAAGAATTCTATCGTCTCTTCTCTATTCCTAACACGTTTCAAACTAAAAAATTACATTATAAGTTCGATCTGAGGGGATTTGTTCTCCTTTTACCTTAATCATTGTCAACTCATGTATCATACGATGTCTACAACAACAGATAGTGCTGCTGTCAATCTCACCGGCGTCGTACACTGCCAACAAAATGCAAATTATGTTACCGTAAGTGAACTTCTGCCAAGTTTCCATCAAAATTTAGACAAGTAAAGGTCAAATTTTCGTCATATTGGGAGAAAAATGTGTGAAGTGAGTTGAAACGAAAATCTGATTTTTACTTGTCTGTTTTAGTGATTCATTTATGTTATTAGTATGTTAGAATTTATAGCCATCAGAACATTATGTATTTGTCCATCATGTTGAATGCTTACGAGATGGTGGCATTCTGGATCCTGATGATCAGCTTTTTGACGTTTTTGATGAGAATAATGATCAGGTTAGTGAAAATCTAGGTTTCAAATTTTAAGTTTCCTTCAACACTTGTTATGAGTTATGTATTATGTATTAAATAAAATTAAAATAATCTGTGAATCAGAAGAAAACAAATGGAAGGAGTTATCTAAAAGAGCCTATTTCTAGGTTGTTAATTCACATCTAGAATAAGTAGACATTTGATGAAAGAATTGGATACAAACTTCTTTGTTAACTTGCTAATAATCCCACAGATCATTTTCTTCAGGTAATTACTTTTCAAAAAATTTGGCAAATCAGTTCTCATATCAATTAATTTGTTTTAGATATTAGCGATTTACGACGAACCTGGCTTTGCTGCAGTAAATTCAGCTCCAGCAGATGCCTCTCGATTTGCCACCAACGGAACAATATTGTCAAATTCTTCTTCAAAAACCGCTATATCGACAAGAAGTCCTCTGGATAGTAAATTAAACATCATTTCAAGTTCTAGCGATGGTGATATTGTTGAAATAACGAATATTGCTGTACCCCCGAGTTTGTTTTGTCTTGTTAAAACTTTATTTGATTACTTTATTCTTATGCTAGCATTTGATGGCTTTCAAAAAATATTTTGAATTGCTGAAGTGAAATTGCAAAGTCCCACATAAAGTTCTTATAGATTTTCTAAATTACTCTTTTTTCTAGATTATTTTTTTCTAAAGTTTTCTTTTTCAATAAATTTTTCTAATTAGTTTTATTGGGAGATTTTTTTTTTTAATATAATTGATAGACATTTGCAAAGAAGAGATACACGATAGTTTTATTATATATTTCATTTGCATAATTTATACTATCTGAGAACCAGGCAGTATCAATAATTTGCTTCAGCTGATGGTTTACGAGTTATTTCGGACAATGTCCACACATTGCAACAAAAACCATCCTCATCCTCAGTTATAGCGAATTCCGGGTCTGTTTCTCCGCTGTCTCTTCCAAGACGTCATATTTACCATTCTGCACTGAAAAATGCTAGCGAGTCACCGAGAAGTAAATATCGGGTTACTATATCACCAGGTTCTTAATTTATGTTATAATTCATTATAATCGATATAGTTTTTGATGTTTTTGACATTTAATTGGATAACCGACGAAGAATAAAAAAATCTGCATTGGCCAAATCCTTCAAGAATCAGAATTTGTTTAATTTTTCCTTCTATACTCATTATCGTGATTAGTACCGAATCATTTTTTTAAGGCAATAATGGAAAAGTTAAAATATATTTTTATTTTCATTTTTTTTCATTCGTTGAGAATTTGCTTTAAATTTGCTATTCTCTTTCTCTCTCATTGAAGTTATAACAAATTAAGCTAATGCTGTAAATTATATATCTATAAGATAGTTTCTGTTCATGGGCATATTTAAAATTATACTCGTAAGAGTTTCATCTATTTCTTCCTAGGTGTTAACTGCCAGCCATCTCAAGAATCGCCACCTTTCACCAAAGAATCCCTGGTAACTCGAACATCGGCTAGGAAATCGCGTCTTACCGGCAATTTTTTCGATGCCAAAGAACGTTTAGAAGAAAAATTAGCAAGTGGTAATAAAAATGATATGGTAAAAGGAGACATGAAAAGTGCGAAATTAATACCACTGGCAGAGGCAGCAAATCGAGAACAAACGGTGATTACACTCTCAGATACCACTATTAATCTGGATTTGGGTATTGAGGTATGTTTATTTTTTTTTTTTATAACTATCATCATCGATAATTGTTTATTGTATCATCTTGCGCAGGCAATCTCGTATTATCTTTTAATGCTCGAATATTTTTCTTACAAAATAAGGAAAAGAAGGTTAAATAAATCAGAAGATTGATGTTGTTTCACTTCTTAATTGATCCTTTCAAATAGTAATGAACAGTGAATCAATAATAAAAAGTGATAAGTTGGGCATCATATTGTTCCTTTGAAGCAAATCGAAGTGTATATTGGAACTTTTGTTTTTTTCCAGATTTCACCTGTACATGATCCAGCAAATAATACACGGTTACAAGCTGTAGAGATCCGGCAAATTGACGAGAAAGGTCGCATTGGCAGCGATGGACGTCTTCGTATTGGTGACCGCATTGTGGAAATCAATCAACGTCCTGTTTATCAAGTCAGTAATCAAAAATGGTGTTACAAAAGCGCAACAATTTCACATTTTCTTTTTGTATTTGGCAGATGGTTTTTATCACAAAATTAGAAATTTTATGGTTCAATCGTCATACTTGTTTTTTCTCCATTCTTTAGAAATACAAATGAATTATATTAGTAAATATCGTACGTTAGAATTATATTAGTAAATATCGTACGCTAGAATTATATTAGTAAATATCGTACGTTTAACAATGTCAGTTTTCGTTTTTCAGATGTCGATTTCAAGAGCGCGAGCCTACTTACACGAAATACAAACAGTTGAATATCCAAGTTTAACAATCGATCGCCCAATAGAAACATTTGCAAGCGATAGTAGGTTCATGAATTGTTCATTGTCCATAAATTGTTTACTGAAATTTATTCATTAATGACAAAAGGGAATTTCTCTATAATTGAAATCTGATGTCCAAGTAATGTGGGGCGTAAAGCAGCAATGTAACAAAAATATAACTTATCAATAAAGCATATTGCTTTTATCTTTTTAGGGTCTTAAATACCTATTAATACTTTAGCCATAACGCATTAAAATTTTAGCAATTGTAATGTTATGGTTACTTTATCGATTTTCGTTATTTTAATAGAGAAATAAACATCATAATAAGGATAAATATTAGGAACTATAAATGTTTTTTTTGATCGGTATCTCCTGTATCAGATATGAAACGGATACGTAAAGATTTCAAAATGAATTTCTTCTGCTTTATTATGCTGCACATTTTATTAACGTTGGGATTATTATAGTAATAGTGATGATTTGAGATATTTTTTGTTACAAACTGTATGCTTTTTTCTTTTTTCTTTTTGATTTCCAGCAGTTTCTCATCGTAGTCAGTCATCAACGAGCAGTTTGCAGAAGCGACCAATACTTTCTGCACTGCAACAAGCCAATACAACAGCTCTTGGAACAACATTTCCAGTTGAAATTGTTAAACGTATGCCATCTCCTAATTTATCTTCGCGGTTTATTTGTCTTTCTAAATAATTGGAAAGATGCAGTTTCTTAAAATATTTCATTAGTGGTTATATAAGTTGCGAGTAGAAGATAAACAAGAAAACATTTCAGATTTATTTATAATCTTGTACTGCAACATTTTTCAGGAAGTGGCGGATTTGGTTTTACCATAACGAGTCGTGAAACTGCTAAAGGTGAACGATTATTTTATATTGGAACAGTGAAAGCAGATGGTGCTGCAGCAAATAAATTAAAAGCTGGTGATAGATTATTACAGGTAAGAATATTTTTTTATAGAAATGGTTATGTCCTTTAAGTTCTTTTCTATTTATCAAGTACAGTGTTGAATATTTGTTTTCATAGGTTTCTTTAATTTATATTATGGCATTGTTTTTTCCTCTAAAATTCAAATTGCTTGAATTTTAGATTAATGGTGAAAAAACAACTGAACTTACCCAAAATGATGTCGTCGAACGTCTCAAAAAGCTGGAAGTTAGTGATTCAGTAAATTTATTGGTTTCACGCATTGGAAGTCACGAAAGCGAAAATCAAAATCCAACAATGGTGAAAAGTAATCATGACGATAGTATATGTCATCAGGAAAGAGCGAGTAAAATGACGGAACGATATGGGTACACTTAATGAGCAATTTTATTCAATTACTTTAAATACAAATAAAATGTTAAACATCGCATTTATCTTTGATGCAAAAACCAAAATTTAGGATAGAATGAACTGTAAAAAAAGCTTTTAAGGATGTACTTTTTCAAGGAATGCTTGGTACTCAACAAATTGTTAAGTTTTGTATTACATAAAATTAGAATATTCAGGGTTATTTCGTAAAATGAAATGATCTTAAATAGTAATGCTATAATGCTTCCTTATGAGCAAAATGCATAGGCATTCATTTCAAAATGCATTCAAAAAACATGGAAGAATTGTATATCTTGACTGAATCCTTAAGCAATTCTAAAATGTTTTATAGGATTATCATGTATTTTATTGTGAAAAATAAAATATAAATTACAGAGAAGAGATTTTGACGTTGAAGATTGCGTTGAATGAAACAGGAAGTGCTGGATTGGGTATAAGCTTAAAAGCAAGAGCCGTTATGAAATCTGATGGTATGCGTCATGATTGTGGAATATTCGTTAAAAAGGTTTGTTGTATATATTAGTGTTTTCTGGATGTTTACTAAGCCGGAATTAGTACAATTTCGTTGATTTTAGCAGTTTTCTTTTGAATCATATGTTGTTCAACCGAGAATCTTCCTTTTGATAAATAAACTATTCTGAGACCATACTTAATTATACATCTATCTCAGGTTTTGCATGGTGGTGCTGCGTATAAAGACGGAAGATTACAACTGAATGACCAGTTGATTGGAATCGAAGATATAAATTTGAGGGAAATGACAAAGAATTCAGAGGCTAGTGACGCTATCACTAGATGTTTGAAAAATTTAGGTAAATATTTTGGAATTAATTTACATTAAATTAAATGGATTGAAAAAACTGTGAAGAAAATATTCAAGGTGATATTTTTACTAAAATCTGATATATCTTAGGTCCGAATGCAAGTAGTGTACGCTTACGTGTTGCAAGGAAGGTCGAGTTGCGCCATAGTAATGATTATCCAAGTTCGATAGACGAATCTTTGGATTCAAAATGTGAGAGTTCTAAAGTGCATGATAGATCTCGAACAAAATCCGAAGGTAACTTTTAATTAGTTGGATTTTCATCAGTGTATTTAATATAGAAGCATAGCCATGCATAGATATTGGAATATATTGAATTATGCGAACATTTAACGTATTTCATACCGTGAGTGGCGTAACTGCATATTTTACCAAATCCAAATGTTCATAATGCTTTCATGCACTTAGTGGTTTGTTTAAATGTAACCTTGGCTCGGCGATATGTGTAAAGTATTGTATTTTCAATTTTAATATTCATATGCAGATGATGATAATGCGATTGTAAAGAAAAACGAAATATCATTTGGTTGTAATGCAGACATATCAACACGTCGACTTAGCAATTTAGACGAGCATTCCTTGTAATCTTTTTCATTACATTTCATTATCACTGAATTTTCTTCATTCACTTTTGTGAAGATTTTTTTCAAAAAAAAAAGTATGGCCACATAGATACTGTGGTTACTTATCATAAATTATAAAAATAATCACTGTTATATTCAGTTCCTAATTTTTTGTTAAACTTCGCCATACAATTCTTTATTAGATATTATTGATATCCGCAAATTATATTTGATTATTTTTGCTATAATCGTTATTGCGAATTCAAACATTGTGATTACTTCATTATGTCCGTTGACTTAAAATGATTAATCTAAACTGCATGTTTAAGAATTATTTAAATATTTTGAAAACTTACTTTCAATAAATAAATGTTCTCTGCAATCGCTTTCAGAAATGCAAATGAAGATTTGGATTCAACTTCAAGCAATAGGCAGAAGTGTGTACCAGATGATGAAATGAGCCGTGTTGATAGCAGTGCTTTTAACCGGAAAAATCCTGCAAGGAGGTTGGCATCTACTTAAAAGTTTATAAAAAATTTTCTGCTGTGTAAAATGCAAACTTTTGAAAAGCTATATTTGATATAAATATGTCAAGGAATGCCGCGCAATATGGATCTGATATGCTTCAGAAAAACAAGTACCTATGACAAGCGTCAATTTTTTTGTAGATCGATATCGGAAAAGCGGCATATGGCTGTTGGAAATGATGCGAATAACACAGTGCTTTTTCAAAAAATAAAACATAATCGCCAAATTAGTGGTAAATGTCTCTTAATCATAGCTTTTTCTAAATAAACTCTATGTGCATGACTTTAACATACTTATGTTGATTCGAATTATTTTATGTTCAGTTTATTCTTATTTAGAAGTTTTAGTACTGTCATTATCTGGAAAAACTCCTCAGTAAATAAAAAAGAAATAAGATATTTCTCAGTTATAATGTAATGGCAGTGTAATTTGTTTTGCTTCTATGGAAAAATATGATTAGGAAATAATCCTTACTTTTTTTGTAACTTTTTATAATGCTTTTTTTATTTAAAAAATATTATTTTTTTTATTTGAAATGTTTGCTTGACGCTTTTTCCGCATAAAATAACGCTTCAGCTCCTCTTTTGCATCGTTTTGTCCCATTCATCAGTCCAACACGAGAATCGCCTTCCATGTTCTCTTCACGCAGCGCTACATCAATTCGAGAAAAACACCATCGACGAAGTTTGGCGTTACATCGCTCTTTTGATGAAAAAGCAGAAAGATTTATAGGGGATCGTGAAAAAATTATTTCCGTTTTAACCGCCAATTCCATCAGTAATACTAATAATAAGTGCACAAATGTTGCTACTTCACCATGTAAGCATGATTTGTAACTAATTTCTGACAATGATATTTTTATAAGTTCTGTTCTGTTTTTTGATATGGATCTGAATTACGTGAAGATTCTAGAAAAAAAATAGTTCGAAGTCTTCGATCGCTAATTTATTATTATTCTTTGCCATCTCAGTAAAATTTGCTATATGATGGATCTAATCTGTGCAGTTCATTAGCTTTATTTTGAATAACATTTATTCCTTATTTCTTCTACTTTCACTAGTTGAATTGCATGCTTCTGATGTCGAAATATTAAACTGATCGCTAGAATAGATATATCGTTTATATTGACAATTACAAATATCTATTGCAGCATCTCCTAATCGTCGTTCATTAAGCCTCGAAAGTATGGAGGCGCACCGATCATCAATGCTAGCAACTGCATCAATGTAAGCTAATGTTTTGTTTGTCATTTCATGTAATTGTCCTTTTCTGAATACGATTATTTTTTGTCCACTTTACGTTTATCTATTTCTCTTTACGATGATCTGCATTGCAGTCATCCCAATGAACCGGCTATTCCTAATGTTCGGTTGGAGCAGACCACAAAACGAGGCCATTCAAACACTCTCAAACGAGTCCAGAAATCTCATTGTGATGGTTATATCAAGCCATCTCTCTCCGATGTGGAAAGCCAAACATCTGCAGGCAACTTTATTGATTTGATATGGTTTCCGAAACTTATTTTTTCATACAAAGTATTTTGCTTTTAGGAAAAGATCAGAATGATCCATATGCGTCATTGCCTCGAGAAATTTCTGCAGCTTGCAAGGAAAAAAAGCAACGAAGGAAATCAGTCGGAAGGTGGGTTGAATCTACCATTCATATTTCTCAGGTAGAATTTATTTCCTGAAAATAACGTTGTTAACATTTTTCTCACCACTAATAAAACTTTTAACGCTTACTTACTTTTCAACATTTGTTGATATTTGTTTAAGCAAAATTGTTAGTCTTAAAAACTTATCAGCAACTTCTGAAAACTTTGTAGATAACTATTTTTTATTTACAGTAGCATATTTTCAAAAATTACTCAAAGACTTGGTGGTTCCAAATCACGTGATACATCTCCAGAAAAAGCGGCATTAAGCGACATTGCTGGAAACAACTCTTTCATCGATAAGGCGGATAGGTTTGTGAAATTAATAGAGCAGAAAATTATTATGAAAAATGAACACAGTGATATTTTGAAAAAAATTGATCATGCTAACATTACTTAGGTAACATAACATAACATTACTGTTAACAATACTTAGCAAAAGTGTTAAAATTACCTTAGGATACTTGTTAAGCTGTGTTCGCATTCTCAAATCATTTCTAGAATGAAAGATCATCGAGAATGGAATAAAGAAAGCAAAAGTAATCAATCGGTACGTAGAGCACCACCACCATACAAACTAAATCCATTCTGCAGCATTTTCCAATCTAGGGATCCTGATCACTGTATGAGCGTAAGTTTTTTCTATTTTTTCCTTTTCGATGTTAGGAAGATTGTAAAATACTATGTGGTCCATATGAGGAGCTTTTATAATTGAATTAGAGTATATCAGATTTTTCTGTTATGATTTCATTTGAAAATCCTGCATCGTAATGAGTTTTCTTATCGTAGAACCATATAAATTATTCATTAATTTCATTAAACCCATTTAGCAGTAAGCATCTTATTGCGTTATAAATATATCAAACAATACGCAATTCATGAGAATCGCAATTAATTGAGAATCTTTTTAAATGAGCACCAATAAGTCTCAAATTTAGAATGTGCGTGGAATGCACAGCAGTGGAAAAGAATTACCCGCCAGTGGCTACATACGGGTTGCAAATTCAATGTTCTACGGTAGCTTTGTTGAGAGGTGGGCGGGTAACTTACAAGCTTAAATTAGCCCGTTCGTTACCTACGTGCTTCAAAGCACTCCTCTCGTCTATTGCTGCTACCGCTTTATCCCAAAAGTTTTTTAATCTTGAAAATTGAAAAAAAAAAACTTGATGATTTTCATTTTTTCTATTTTTGAATTCAACTAAAAAGAAGCATTTACTCTCCTCTTTTTTTTGTGAATTTTGAATTACGACAAGTGTTTTTCTATCCAGCTTTTTGTGCTTCAAGCTTTTACACAACTATCCATACGTGATACGCATATCTTGCATGATGAAATGCATTCCTTTTTGCACGAAACATCCTAAAAATATTTTTTTTCATGCACCTTTAAGTAAGCATTGTTTGGTAAATGGGTTTTTACAGGATTTTATTTAATTCAAGATTTTTTTTCAGTCCGAAGAACTTTTGGTAATCTTCGCAAATTTTTGCCACATTTTGCAAACTGCAAAAAAAACTGCATGTTTTGTGATTTTTTAACATTGTGTTTATATCTTATGAAAGTCTTAAAAGTGTTAATTTTAGCATTTAGTATTTTTAGGGACAAGGATTACCCAGAAATGCATTGCTTAACTGGAGAAGACAGTATGGAACAAAAGTTTGCAACAACGGATACAATAGTAGAAAAGAAAGAAACGTATGCATCAATCGGCAAGAAAAGAAGTATGTTTGATTAAAATAATTGTGAGAGTGGAATTTAAGACGTAAAAATTAATTAAAAGAAATTGACTATAACTTGGAAAATACAAGTGATATAGAAAAATAGATTCGCAAGCCTCATCCAATGTTGTTTTTCCTTTTTTCAGTGGATGTGCTTGTGAGTTATATGGACAGTCCCGTCAACAGCCTCACCAACAACAGCGACAGCAATATACAGTCCACCCGCAACATTGTTGCGAAGGACGACGCGAACAACAGCAACAACTCATGGGTTATAACACAAGATACAGTACCGACTACTACGATGCCTTCAATGCTTGGTTTGCATACAGTGCAGCTACAACCTGCGGAAATATACCTAGAGGAAGAAGCGGATATCCGTCCCAGCATATTTACTTTTCTAGAGCAGCAGCAGCAGCAGAAACAAACGAAACAGGAATACGACAAATTCACCACGAAAGGTTTATTAATTCAAATATTCAAGCATTTTAAATTATATACATGCATTTTACAATTAATAACATTGAAATTGCAAGTGGGTTTGACCCACGTAGTGTTGATTACAATCTTATTGAAGATATGTATGATATGCTATTTTATTTTCATTTTCAATTTTTTTTAATTCTTTTAATCGTCGAATTTATTTTAATTTCGACCATCCTTTGGTCTAATTTCATGTAGTAATGTATGTCGGAGCATGGAAATTGTAGCTTATTATTTCAAGGCACATTCTTTATCAAATGATATTTGCTCTTTGTTGTTACTCCTATTGGATAATTTCGAAGAATAGAGATTGGAGCGAATAAAAACATGTACCTTGCAATTCAGAACTTTGTCTTTAGTCTTTGGATATTGTTCTATGCAATGCTATTGATGAAAATGAGCTTCAATTTTAAGAAATCATTCAGTTAGCAGCTACTTATTACGTAGATATATTTTGAATTTTTTTTATAGATTCCGATCGTGTCCAACTCAGTTCTGCTCATCGGGAATGCGAACAAAGCAAAGTATCGAAAATACGGGTCCGTACTACGCAGCCAGTTACGCCGCGAATTCCGGTGTTTCCGAGTTCTAGAACTTTCTTTTTCCCATCTTCTACACGAATATTAAGACGTCGTATGAATGATTCACAAGCAAGGGCTCGTTCGAATCTACGAAGTTGTGCTAAATCAGTTCTTATCCGATCATCCAAAGAGTGTAATTTAGCTGAATCACAAAATTTTTTTAAGTCTCAAACATCTGTTATCACTCATAAACGCTGCTATCAAAATCGACAGCAGCATTCTTCACAAAGTCCTACTTTTCGAAAACCACTGCTACTATTTTCCCATCAATCTCAGGAAAAGCAACTCCCGATATCCTGTGACAGTTTTGCTCCGTCATCTCATCCTAGGACACTTATATTTTCAGCACCACATCTACCTTATGGTTTTGATGGAGCTACTCTCTCGTCTCCAAGTTATTTGCAAACGTTACTGGAAGCACCAGCAAAAAATTGCAAGGATACGAGTGTGGTTGATGATCCGAAACCAATTAAATATATTAAAATTCATTACGGATCATCTCATTCATCATCTCCCAAGCAACAGCCAGTGCGATCTCGGACTGTACCTGTCCGATCATCAAACAGTGATCAGCTGCAGCAAACTACAAATGAATTTGACTATCGAAAATATCTTCGATCGACGCGTCGGAATCGCGTAAATGATCAGGAACAACGAGTAACGCTTATCGCGACAGTACCGCACGAAATAATGTTTATGAAAAGAACCACGACTTGTGTGTCTCGTCCCAATTCCTTATACAATGCTACCACTAATAGCGAATATTGACATTTCATTTGTGAACTTCATGGAGGAATTCAATTTTTCTCCCTTATTTATTAATTTGATAATGACCGTAAATATGTTTAAACACTCATAATACTCGATTCAGAAGACAACGCATAACTGCATTTTGCATTTCTTGGATTTCATTAATTTGACCAATTCTTCGACCTTTAATTTCGCTATTCTCAGATATACAATAGTTGTATTTTTGCATTGTGTCGAGTCGACATTTCCAGAATTGTAAAAATTGGAGGAACATTGAAATCGATGATCGAGTTTGATGTTTATTTAATTTACACCTTCTATTTAAGATTTCACATCAAATATTTCCAAAATATTAGAGAAAAGTTAATTCAGTGAGATTTGGGAAGTTTATTGTTATACTCTAGCAAATGTATTTCCGACCTATTTTTTCACTGAAAATTCCGCTAAGTTTGCGCTTTTAATCATGTAAGCGCTGGAAGTGTCGAATTTTTTCAAACATAACTGTGGAAATCACAGATTTAAAACGCTCTTATTCTGTGCCATATGCTTTTGAAATTCACTGTTGTAATTATGACAGTCTGTTCTTTGTTGTACCTATATGTCGTTTTATCTTCATTATTCTCTGTATTGTTTACAGAAGAAAATACAGATTGATCTGATATAATTGAATGATCCAAAAAAGATATAGAACAGTGTTGCCGAAATGCTTTTTTTTCTTCAGTACCTGCATAACAGTGGTAGCCGAGAAATGTTCGACGAGAATTGAAAAATCTGCTCTTTTATCATATTTGATTATTGCAGCATAAAACGACCATTCAGTCTGCCGGAGGTACAAACAGTACATAAAAGTTCTGATAACAAAAATCCTTTATGTCCAGTAGTCCGTTTTCTAGTTCATTCGACAAGCTGACAGAAGACGAAATCATTGCATTATAGTATAACCATCGGTCACTTGAAAACATTAACCGATTCTTGACAAAAGAAAATATGTGAGCAGATAGATGAAACATGAATACTTCAATCGATTCTTGATAAAGTTTATAAGTAAACCGAAATGAACCGAAAGTTAGCTTAATTGATGGATATTTGATTTGATTGAGGACGAAAACTAAATAAATTTGTGACTGAAGCGAATCTTTAAATGTTACAATTATTCTGCAATTTTTGAACTTTAAGACGCTAATTAGTGAATAAGACAACTTTATGTTCCAATCTTATATTTCTTATCACTTTATAGCATCATATATAACTTCGAGAACATTATATTCCAGTAGAACGTCGATATGATACTCATCAGTAGACAGTTTTAACGGACGTTTATCATGTCTGTTATCAGTGATAGAACTGTTGCAACGTAACTTCGTAATTCCAACGACAATAATCTATCCAAAGCGCTTCAGCTGTTAACATTTTACTTTCAACTGTTCTGTTCAGTCATAACAAAGTGAAAAAGCTCAATATTGCTAATAGGCCAAATAGTCATCTATTTATCTGACTCACTGACCAATTCATTGATGTGGAATGTGATCTATTCTGTTGCAGTGTTTCTGCAATATGATCTTACTCTGTTGCAGTGTTTCTGCAGTATGATCTTACTCTGTTGCAGTGCTTCTGCAATATAGTGTTACTCTGTTGCAGTCCTTTTATAAGGGTATTGAACGATTGTTTTCATGGCTAGTTGCTACGTCGTTTTTGTATATTTTTGCAACACTATTTGGCTTACTACTCTTCTTATTACTAATTACTGCTCAGTAATTAGCTTAGAACAGTTCTCTACAGTGCGAGTAAGAATTGCTGAAAAAGGATTGCAGTTTTTTAGCAAAGTTGCACATCATATCGTACGTCTCTCTTTCTTTACTCTGATCTTTCACTAATATGAAGTTGTTACTGTTAAACTATGATAATTTTTATCTATGAATTTCAATTTGAATGGAATTAAAGAAATATTAATTTGTAATAATTATAATTTAGGATTTGATGTAATATAAAATCTAGGTTGATGAAGAAATATGGAAACTGACACTTCCACAGATAACAATTCCGATCGAAGGTGGACCTGGCACTGGGGAAGTGAATGTAACCCAACTCACACTACAAGCATTTAAGTCACCACAATTTTCATTTGAATTAGCTCCGCCAAACGGTATCATTTGGCAATCCAAAGGTGGATCAGCAAAACAGGGAGCAGACTGGCTCGCTGGCTATTATTTTATTGTCCCAGTTAGTTTATACATACCATCACAAATTTCTGTTGATCAGAAGAGTTTTCGAATGATGCTAATTTTAAAACATTGTTGATGAATGTGTTTCTTTTTAAAGATCTAATTTGTTGTAGTACCATGACTAATTCAGATCATGACAATCATAAATATCAAGAAATGATGATGCAGTTAGTTCGCATATTACAGATTTATCTTTCGGGACATGTTAAAGCGCAAACGGATGATATCCGTGTTTACATGCAAACCAATTTATTAACTCGAAATGAACGTCCACAAATTGAGATTAGTGACTGTTCTGTTGAGGTTCAACAACTTTATGTATATATCACAGGAGGTGTCATACAATGGGTCGTCAATTTATTTCGAACGCAATTGGCTCTTGTGATCAAACAAACTATACATGACAAAGTTTGATTCAAATATCTTCATTTGAAAGGAATTTTTGTACAATGTAAAATTTATGAAATTGAAGGAAATATCTTGAGAAATTTTTTCTTTTTTTTTGACATTACTGAAAATGCGACGCTCTCAAAGACATGTTTACCAAATTGGTGGCTTGCTGATGAGTTCTGCTTTTAATTTACTAATCTTCCAGTCATTAATCACAATTAACATTTGGCTTATTTGAACTTATCTCTAAATTTCTTATATAGAACTACGTGTGTTTTAGCGTATTCCAAATTAGGAAATAAGAATAAGAAATATAAAAATGATACATTAGTCGGATATATCGAAAAGCAATTTACTGATGATAATACAAACATTTAACAGATGTGTGATATTATACGCAAGACTGTTAGTGATATCAATGTCGCCTTATTAGCACTTTCTTCTCAAATTAAAATATATAAAGATCTATATATTAGCTATTCGTGCAAGGTTATTCTTGTTAATTCTTTCCTTTGTTTCTATGTTAAATGAATTTATATAGTTTTTCTGTAAAATTTATGAGAAAAAGAGCCAAGTTATAAAAGTCATACTTCACTTTGATTAGAAATAATTGCAAAGATTGCATTGCGTTGGAAAGGAAAATAGTTATAGAGAGACTAGAAAGTTTTTTGATTTCAAATTTATAAGTTTCATTTTTCATGAAAATTGGCAATAGCTCGTATTTTTTTCTCCTTTTTTTAAATGCTAAGTTATCATTTAGACTTGAATTTTTCTGAATTACTGTCAATTTCCCTAAATAGTTTTGGTTATATTTTATTTTTTTAGCAGAATCCTTTAGTAACGAGGAAATACATTGAAGGTGAAATGGTATTTGATTTAACATATGGACAAGATCAATGTATTTTGCCAACAGAACAAATGGATGATGGTTAGCTTATCTGTTATTTTTGATTTTCAAAATTATCTGTGTTCTTGCAATTCTAAATTCTCCACAAATCAGATTATGCGTGTGATTGCCTCTTAATTAGCGTAAAGAGAGCAACTGAGTGTATGCTATTAGAAACAAAATTGATGTACCTCGATAAAAAATTATGTTCTCTTCTTGCCTATTCGTACTTTTCAGTTTTTAAGTCAACTGGTCATAGGTGCTTTAAGTGTTAGAAGCGTCGTAAGAAGAACAATAATATTTGTTTAATAACAGTAATGAGTGTTAATGAATTTGAAAATAGCACTGTACTTTTGCGGAGAAGGGTATTTTATTTGAGTAAATTCCGGGTGAACTTTTGCCAGTTAGGCAGTCTAACTATTGACTAAATAAATAGGATGGAAATATTATTCTTTAAATCTGCTCTGATTGTATTATAGATTATTTATCATTTCAGAGGTTGATTCAAAGAGACGAATGGCATATATTTGGTTATCAGAATATGTACCAAATTGTTTGCTAAAGACTGCATATAACAATGAAAATTTAACATTTGCTATAACGTCGAATACTAGCGATGGTCGATTTGCAAGCTTTCTGAGAACGGAGTTATTTTTCATTCATCAAAAAGATGATCATAGTTTTGATTAACAATCGAAGCATCAAATTTCATCAAAAAACTTCGCTAAATAGTTTCATATGGATTAAGCAAAAATAATGCTCCATAATTTGGCTCATAATGTCCTTCTTTGGCAATATCCAAAATATTAAAATTAAAAATTTTTTACCATTAATGACTTAATTAAAATTTAGCTGTAAGCTATTTGCAATATGTATCGGAAAATTTTTTCCGAATTTGCGCTTGATGTATCCTAATCAAACCACCTACCTAATTATTCGATTAGCTGACTCACCGTACGTTGTCATTAATGCATATGGTATACGAATATTCGCAAGTTCTACTGTAGATTTACATTTATCATCGGAGAAACAACAGCCGCACAGATTAGCTAGGCTTGGTGAGGATTTCTTTTTTTTTTTAAATTAATAAAGAATCTTGATTTAATAAGAGAAGTTCCTATTTTATACTTGAACAAATAAATTATTTGACTCCCAGAAAACTTGAAATTTAACCAAGATTCTTTAACTGCTGATTACTCACATTTAATACTTAGCATTTTAGTGATGAACTCAACAATTTATGTCCTGCCAACAGTCATGGATAGGAAAGTTGTGGGTACTATCACTAATGTTACTGTAATACTGCGCGAACACGATTCAACTATTGGACATTTCAATACTAAGTATGTTTTGATTTTGAATTTTAGAATTTATAATAGCCTTTTTCCAGTGGCATCTTTTTTTATTACCACGTCTTAATATTTTTTTTCATTGTTGTATAGTCTCTTTTGGTTTTTGTAATTGTTACCATTATTCAATTATCACTTCATATTTTAAAATAAAGTTTAACTCATTATTTGTCATCATCTGCCGTTTACTGTATAAAAATAATATTAAGAGCTATTGCTAGATCTTACCTTATTTTAGTCGAAGTTAAATCGTGCATATCTGCCTATCAATTTTGAAGTTTTCATATTTTAGGGTACTCGAACTTTTAGAAAATATAATGGCAAAAGGCGTGAAATTAATTGGAGAAGCAGTAATTAAAATTGGTATACCGCTACCGCTCATAGATAATGTAACAATCTCAGATGATGCTCAAATTGTTACCAGAAATGGCTATATTCGTGTTGAATTTGATTTCACTTATAGATGATTTTTGAAACTTTAATGTATTTTTCTTTTCATAGGATTGGGCGTTTAAAAAAAGATGATAAAAAAGGTCGTATGACATTTAATATTTTCTGGAAAGAATCAGAACAATTAAAATTTATGAAAGAAATATACGGAAAAAATGAGAGAATTTAAAATTGAAAAATAAATGCTCTCCTAAAATCAGACATTGTTTATTGAATTCCACAGAAATGGAATTAATAAATTATTTTTCTAATTTCATTGGTGAAGGAAATTGCGGATGTGATATTTTTCAAAGCATTTTTTATTTTAACTTTTTCTTCACAAAAATTTCTATGAAGAAAAATTTAAAAGGAATTAAGAGAAAAGTTTAAAAAGGAAATGCATTCAAAAATAATTTCTATTTGCACCTATATAGCATCGATTCATTGTTTGAGAAATGTGAAATAATTGTTGTCATTCTTGGAAGAAATCATTTTCAAAAGTAATTCAAATTTCCTGTATTTGAAATGAAACATTTACTCTTTTATTTTTTTAATTTGAAATGGTGTTGAAGCAATCCTACCTCTTTTCTCTTTTCACTTATGACATAAATAGTCTAAGTCATAAATTTAAATAAGACTAAATTAATGAAAATTCGTTGTAGAAACAGAAACTGACAAGGCAAACAAAAATTAAGATATTAATTCATAATTCATTTGAGTGCACACGCAAATACTAATTTTATTGCTTTTTGTTTAATACAATTAAAATTGTGTCTGATAAGAATAGAAAATACCAATCAGATTTGTTAAAATTGTTTCTTAAAGGAATCAATTAGACTATTCCTCAGAATGGATACAATTTACCTTTTCGGATTATTCTTATACAGTGATATGATTTATGTTTGATTTGAATTCGAAGTTAACAGACTAGCATAATAACAATTGATAAATTTGTCAAATAGACAATGTCGCATCGAATATCGCATCATTTTTAAATGCTTTTACTGCATGATGCTTTTCGCTGTTATGTGAAGAAATATTTCAGCAATGGTTATTAGATGTGTAATGAAGAAGTTTGGCAATTGATATGAATGAATGACTTTAATTGCAAATCATTGAATCAAGACCTTTTATCTAAATCTAAAATGATGAACAAGCAGAATACATTTTCTAAAATAATTCTTAATCACACAAAATTTTTCCTGGATAAGTTTTTTTAGAGTTTATATTTCAATGAAATGAAGTTTGATCTTTTGATAGCGGCAAAGTTTGTCTGTCTTCTGATCTTTTAATGTTTTTCTGTTTTCTATTTAAATATTTACTTTCGAACTGAACTCATTAATTAACAATATTGCTCATTAATTTCATACTAAAATCACACATTAAAATACTTTTCTATAATGCATACACAACACTTTTTTCATGCTTTCACAACGTAGTTCACTTTCATTTCAGTTTGTAAAAAACTTCAAATAATTTCAAATTTTAATACTTTTGCATTGCTTGTCCCACCACATTAACATCCCTTTCTAATTGTTTCTACTATCTGAAGTTGCATTTGTTATGTGAAGCAATATAGTAAATCATCAAATAATATTTCAAAATATAAGTAATTTGTAAAAACAATAAGAATTGCTTCAGTTAGTTGAAATAATGTGTAATGTAGAGAATGATAGTCTTCCTGAAGAAAGAGGAAGAGCTACATGAACTTGTTCAATTTGGTACGGTTCCGGTACTGCCTAATCGTTTTTTCTCTTCTGAACTAGGAATGAGTCGAAATATGGAAATTGACCAGGAAAACAGCAAGGATTCAGCAATCGAATTAAATGCACCATCTGTATCAGGGTATCGTTATTGGCTTCGCGAGCATAAACCAAAGCGCAAATTTGGAAGTGTAATTAATTAATTCATTTCATTGATTAATTAATTTTTTTTGGATAATATTTTATTTTAATATTCTTAATAATTTATTTCTCAGTAAATTGCAATAGTTAATTTTTAAAAAGCAATTACTGCAGCATGCGAACTTTTCTTATTTGTAAAATTTTTTTCCTTCTTGACATGAAAATGAAAGAAGTATAAATGGCCAATAGATGTGTCAATCATGAATGCACTTCTAAACTCAATGTACTTGAGCTTAATTTCCTTATTACGGTAAACATATTGAATATTGAATGTACAATGAGAATAACTCGAGAGCATTCATATCATCTTTCCAAACAAACAATACTTTCTTGGCATCGCTGATCGCATTATGAAGATTAATTTATCTAAGAGATGAAAAAATTTTAAATTGCATTTTTCTCTTCACAAAACAAGTATCGGAAACAAGTTTATACCAGGAAGGATTTTGGTAATAAGTTATGAAATGACTGTAACAAATTCTACGCAATATCAAACTATGAACAAGATGAAGATGTTTTTTTTTTCCTTTTTTGTACTATATGTTCGTCAAATTATCTAATTTCTTTATTCTTTACATCCTTATAGTGTATTATAAAATTGTTGAATGGAAATGAAGAAAGACAGCATGAAGTTCAGAAATTTTTAAAAGAATATTAGTTATTTTGCCTTATCAAAGTAATATTTCTGTTTTCTTTCATTTCAATTATTTTTCTCGCCAAAGAAGCCGAATCATAATATTTGACCAACTGCTTCCTCTACATAATATCATAGTGTTATAAGTTCAGATCAGTCCTGAGTCTACATCTCCAGGAATGGGGTTATGTTTTGTTTTTATAGGATGGTATATTTCACTTACTTCCAAATACGATGTTTATACTAATTGAATTGTTACTTCTTCAGTTTCTGTTTTCTGATGATAACTATGAAATAGGTCTACCTAGTTGCACATACGATGCTTAATTACCATGGTCAAAAATTACGATACTGAGATAATCAAATGATACTGAAGTGAAATTTAGGATGAAAAGAAGAATGGCTTCACTGATGCTAATTCTTGCAGTAAAATACTATGCATTAGATATGTCATAGTTCCACAATTTTGCATATAGAGATTCAACTGAATATTATCATATGAGTAATATACAAATATCAGCAAGGACAATCGTATTCGTCTTCTTTATTCCCAGCTCGCAATCTCGATTATATTATGGGATCCACCAAATGACAATATTTTTTCCCATATCGCAATCTCGGTTATGTTATGGGATCCACCAAATGACAATATTTTTTCCCAGCTCGCAATCTCGATTATGTTATGGGATCCACCAAATGACAATATTTTTCCCCGTATCGCAACATTCGCTGCTCAATTGATCAATTATTTTTTACCCAAAATTTCATTAATGCTTCCGATGATAACAATATACTTTTTCGACATTCTCAGCACACATCATGATATATGATCTGAAAAATAACCCCAAAAATATGTGATTACGGTATTATCATTTTCAAATTGGCATTATTTTTTTATTTGGCTTTGTATAGAAAACTATAAACCAATAGAATAAACGAATTTCTTTCTTCTAAAGAGAATTCTATGGAAAAGTTTTCCTAGGAAGTAAACTATTGCAAGAGTATTTTTTGCATTAATTTAGATTGTAAGTCATCGAAATGATTGTGTCAAAGATCTCCAAATTTCACCGCAAAAAATATTTTTGCATTTCGGACCAACTTGCAAATTGATTTACATCACTTCTTCCGGACTGTAAAAAGCAATGTTTTTGATAATACTGCATCTCTTAAATACAAGTTTAGTAAAACAACTTTGAAAAATGGTTTAATTAATTTTTAATAAATGCGTTAATTTACACGGCTGCTTCAATGCCTGATTGAATGAAAAATCACCAATTACAGAGGATGTAATAAAATGCATTCGTAACAATATCTTTGAAGGATTATTATGTCAACACCAAATTTCTTTATGTAATTACTTCAATGAATCAAAGATATTTCCTTCCAATGTGATTTTATAGTTTAAATAGAAAAGTTTAAATTTGCAAATGTTAATTTAAATTTCAAAATTTGGAGCAGAAAACATTTTTGGATAACACATTGGCTAAAGATTTGCAATATAAAGATGGAGTGAATGCAAAATAATTTCTTCTTAAAAGCTACAATCATTCAATCCTACCACATATCCCCCGATATATTCCATTACTAATTTAGTGTGTAACTGAAGGAAGAAAATTATTGTGCTGCAATAGGTGTGTTCGTGGACAAGTTGTTCTGTTGACGTAGTACGCTGAAGCAACGCTGAAGGAGTCGTAAGGTGTGAAGGGGAAGTGCTTCTTTGCAGGTTGTCACCATGACGAGTTATCTGAAGACAGATGATTTAGCAGATGATTTAGACGCTTAACTAGATAGCAAGATTCTGATTGCTTACTACGTTTTTAATTTCTTCCATCACTGCGTGACATTTATTTGGCAAAAAACAAATCTCTTGATTTCTGATATGTTAATTCATTTTTGTTTATAGATTATTCAAAAATGATATTGAGGTGGACTGTAATTCTGCTATTTTCTTTATCATTTTTAATTGCAATCAAGTCGTATTCTCCATCACTAAAAGGCGACAATTCCAATACTGATGTTGAAGACGAAGGATCTGAAAAAAAGGTTTGTTTCAGTTTCTGTTAAAAGTTTAATTTAACATTTAAGATTTTTCATTCATAATCTTTATCTTTTCAACTTTCATTATTTAAGTTTTCGTTTATTCACTTTCTTACTCGAATAACTTTTAGGAAGAACGAACCAATGATAGATTAGTGTTGTTAAATAACGAAGGCGAAACAGTGGAAGCAATGAATCAGAAGCAGTCACCCGGTATTTAAATAGCAAAGTTTATTTTATTATTTAGTAATTCAAGTTTGAAACATATGGAATGATACTTCTTTTTTTTCCGATGTACACATTAATACTGGCAAATTTAAGCGAAATGAAATTTTCCTGTTTAATACCATTGTTTTAGCAACTTATGATATTACAAATGATGATATCGAAAGAATGTCGAATGCAGCAATTGAAGTCTCTGCAATGCCATCATCAGTTGGTGATGAGTTTACGAAAGAAAAAGTGGCGGAACGGTAAATACTAGAGAAGATTGATATTTAGAGATTCAAATAACTGTGTTAATAATTCATGCAAATTTCATATTAGTATATATCAGTTGTCATTCACTTTTTATATTTGTTCGAATCGCCTATTTACAGAAGCGAAATTGAAGAAACAGAAGCAGAGAAAAGAGGAGATGAATTATACCGCACAGCTATGCGATTTCTGGATAAAGGGCGAGCTGCTTCGAATGAAGCTAAAAGAGCTGCATACAGGCTTCTTGATGAAGCTGCCCAACTTAAACACAAAGAAGCAATGAAGCTAACCGGTGTGTTATGTGTAGTTAAGATTTTTTATTTTCAGTAGATAATTGCTTTTATTTCTAGTAGATAATTGCCTTATTATCTTTAAAACAAGTATAAAAAGATAGAGAAACCACCTTATTTTGATTATCTTGTAAATACTGATGCAAAAAATAATGTTTCAATTCATGTTTATGATTTCTATAGTATTTTCTTTTATTTCTCTTCATCAGAGGTTCAGATATATAGTGACCGTACGTCGCATTTCGTTTCATTGATACTGTTTTTTGGCAATTTATACGAATAATATTCTGTCTTTTCTAGCTTATGCATACTTGTTTGGTGATTATACGCGATGGAATATTGATGAAGCACGGGCAATATTTGAAGAACTAGCAGCGGATGGCTCGGCTGATGCTCAACTAGCCTTAGGCTTCATGCATGCTACTGGTTTAGGTGTTTCAGAATCTTCGCAGGCGAAAGCATTAATTTATTACACATTCTCTGCTTTGGGTGGAAATCCTTTGGCTCAAATGGCATTAGTACATTTTTTCACTGTTTCTTATTTTCAATTGTAATTGATACACAAATTCTTTTTTTTTTTTTTTTCGCTGCTGTGAAAAAATTGTCATGTAATAGTTTCATAGTCTACTGGTTATCCATGCTGCAGTTTTCGCTTATTTCATTGCTTGGATAATTCCAGGGTTACCGGCATTGGTCAGGTATCTCTGTGCAACAAAATTGTGAGCGTGCACTTACTTGGTACAGAAAAGTAGCTCAGCGTGTAAATGAGCAAGTCCGTATCTCAGGTGGTACAGCAATGCAGCGAATACGATTGCCTGATGAACAGGTTTGAAATATTTGTTTTGTAATCCATTGCGCTTCTTACATTTAATTTTCTTAAAATTTTTACATTTTCTCAAACGAAGAATTTCGGGATTTTCGTCTCTCGTTCTTGTACTAAGATTTTTTCAGGATACTGCCAGTACGTCTTCATCTAGTTCGATCCTGGACTCAAATTTGTTAAATTATTACAAATATTTGGCAGATAAAGGCGATATGCAAGCACAAGTAAGTATTCCATATGTTGGACTATAAGATTTTTAGTTTCGTGCTGTAATTATATTTCCTTATATTTTTTAAACTGTACAGAAAAAGTTGGACATAAAACTTCTTTATTTATAGATGTGACTATTGTTGCTTTGTATCATATAGTGTTGTTCGCAAGTTTTTCACGCTAAGATTGATTTCTCAATTCGTTGTTTAAAAAGAAATCAAGATAATAGTGATGTTGAACTCTGATTTTGAAATTAGATGTTACTAAGAGTGTATTCATTACCGAGTTCATTCTTGATTGGCAGTTGAATGTGTTTGGTGTTTTACATACTGTATTCCATGGTGATTTGATTTTACTGATGAAAATTTAAGGTTGGTCTTGGTCAGCTATATTTAACTGGTGGACGAGGCGTGGAGCAAAACATGGATTTAGCCAGTCAGTATTTTTCAACGGCTGCTCAGGCGGGCAGTACAAATGCATATGCGTATCTGGGCAAAATGTATTTAGATGGCACATCAGCGACACCGCAGGATAATGCTACTGCATTTCAGTTTTTCAAGAAGGCAGCAGATAAGGTATTGCAATGTGTTTCGATTCATTCATATATTATAAAGATGTTAATAATTTAATAGGAATTTTTGGTTTGTAGGGAAATCCAGTTGGACAAAGTGGTCTAGCCATAATGTATATGTATGGCAAAGGGGTAAAACAGGATTATACCAAAGCAGCGAAATTGTTTACTTTGGCCGCTGAACAAGGATGGGTTGATGGGCAATTGAATTTGGGCTATCTTCATTTCAGTAAGTTTCATAAATATTTTCCAGCTTCGTGCGTTGGATTATCCTTTTTGGCTATTTGTTACCATATTTTTAAGCCAGTAGAATATTCTGTTATTCTAACTTAAAAGTAGAAGGCAACATTGCATAGATTTAAAAACTTTTCCTTAATCTTAGCAGATATTTGAAAGCACTCTTAATGATTAACGGCTGCTTAAGGACAATTCATGTTATTCTCTTGTGAATGTCGATGTATTTTCAGGAGGGCTCGGTGTAAAGAGAGATTTCAAATCGGCTATAAAATATTTTCAGCTAGCTTCACAATCAGGACATGTCAATGCATATTTTAATTTGGCACAAATTCATGCTACAGGTTTATTAATTTTGAATATTTTCATCGTGAGCATGTTGTTTGACTTTATAAAACAGTTTTTTGTTTCACTTTCTTTTATCTCTCTATGAAATATACAACATAATTTTTCAGGTACGGGCGTGCCTCGAAATTGTCATACAGCTGTTGAACTATACAAAAATGTTGCTGAACGAGGACGTTGGTCAGAGCGTCTCATGGAGGCATATACTAGTTATCGTAGTGGGCGAGCAGATGAAGCTGCTTTTAAGTATCTCTTCTTGGCTGAACTAGGTTATGAACCAGCACAAACCAATTTTGCATATATTATCGATCGTGGTGAGTTTTTTGAATTTCTCGAATAAGAATATGGAATTATCATATAGTTATAATTTCGAAAGAAAGAATAGCAAATAATATTGCACCATTTATCGCTTTCGGTGATTCTTTCATGAATTTTTGTCATTTCTAAAATCTCATAGATGTCTTAAAAGCATATTTTGAAATCTCAAGAGCTTGTTAATTTTCTATTTTATAATCCTTCCAATTTTCAGGAGAATCAAATCTGTTTTCAAATGAAGAAGCATTACAACGTGCTTTACTTCACTGGCAACGTTCCGCTAATCAGGATTATGCTTATGCTCGCATAAAACTGGGAGATTATTATTATTACGGTTATGGTACTGCTGTTGATTACGAAATGGCAGCAGCACAATATAAAATTGCCAGTGACCGACATCAGGCTGCGCAGGCAATGTTCAATTTGGGCTATATGCATGAACAAGGTCTTGGGATCAATAAGGTTTGTTTTTCAAGCGGTTTTGTTGTTCCTCTATTCCATAAATTTATTTATATTTGGTTTTTATCATCATATATAACAGCCTTATATTGATTTCTGTACCTACTGATTTTTGTTGTCGAATCAAGTTTTGTGACTTTATATTGATTTTTATTGCCTTGCAGTATTTTTAGAAGCACATTCAATAATGATCCAAAAGTAGAATTTCAAATAAACAATTGGATTCGGAGAAATTTTGAATATGTTTTAGGACATTCATTTAGCGAAACGATTTTATGATATGGCAGCGGAAACTAGCACAGATGCTTATATGCCAGTTAGTCTTGCTCTCATGAAACTTACAGCTCTCTTCCTAGTGGAATATTTTAAAGAGGTTGGTTTAAAACGCTTTGTATAAAAGTATAAATCAGTGACGAAATTATATTTTTCTGAATTGTGTGCTTTCTATGCACAGCTATTTCCATAATTTTAGCTGTAATTATTCTATGTTATAAATTTTAGTAAAAAAAAGAAATTTAATACTTATATTCTTTCCCGTATCTAATTAATGGGAGATGAGTTTTAGAATTTTGTTACTGCTTAATTATAATTAATTGTAAGATAAAAGCAGATGTTTTTCAGAATTCTATTGTGACAATGCTCGATTATGTCTTTGGTAATAACTGGGACTTGTATGTGATAATATTATTTCTTAGCTTAATAGGTATGTTATGGATGGGTTATAGAAGGCAAAGACTTGCGGGATTTGGACATTGAGATTATCTTCGTGTTGCAGATATGTTACAGAGCTTCTATTCAATATTTAGCATGGAAATGTAGTATTTACGGGGATTGTGAATTTTTGTAGATTTTTATTCATTTTTTTTTTGCCATTATATAATTGCACTTCCTTTATTGAAGATCTAGATTATATCTGTAACGGATTTACGTTATGATTCCTTTTCTTGTTGCATTGTACAAACGATGTAAGTAGTTTCTGAAGGAAATTAAAAGTTATTCTTTATTCATTGTTTTTTCAAATGCAATATGGCAGCCTTGGATATAATATTAAAATTAATCTTATATTTCTGGGATGCTAATTTTTTATCTTTATTTGTGTATATTTTTTTAAGCCAAGTTAGCGGATACGGGTGAATGCATCGTACATTTAACACATAGGAATTGTAAACTTAGTTCTTATTTACTTGCCATTGATTTTGTTGTTTTTTAGACAGCATATTTATATCCATTTATTGCATTGTATTTCATCGTTTTTATAATTAGCGTTTTTATGAAATGGATAAATAAAATTTCCGCAATGCGATAATTTTTTGCAGAAAGTACTAATCCAAAGTGTTATATGTGCATGTTATGTATTGTAATCTTTAATAAATTGGTTGAGATACTGTAAGACTTCATTTTTTCAATAATTCATTTATGCGTGCTACGATTTGCATAGGTGATGCAAATTATTAAGCACTCTTTAGATTGGAGACAAACATAGCTTAAATATTAATATTTAATTTAAGAATAAATTAAACGATAATGATTGTTCTCTTATAATCAACATCATAATATAAAGAATATGAGCTGATGACTGTGTCATATTTTATTTTAGCTTCTGATGGGAAGCTTTTAATGTGATGTCATTATTTAACAGTGCGACAAGTTAAACGACGATAGTTCATGCTTCCGATTTTGTAACACTTTCTGTATGAAATGGCGTCGTTGATTCCGTTTAATCAAATACGGCATAATACAGTCAATTTTTTCATGAGAAGTTTGTATTTGCATGATTTTTGTGAATTATTATCTACTTAACAAATTGTTGAGAGAGTAAAATTGTAATTCTTTTATAATTCATTTGCTATTAAACTGTGCGGAGATGCTAATCTGCAACTTTTCACTTTTAGAATCTGCTCGAGAACTATGGAAGACAGTTACATCGCTTTCGCCAGCTGGTATTAAAAAAGGGCGAGCCAAAACTCGTCAAAGTGTTTTAAACCTTCAAAAGTTTTACCGTATCGGTGCCGGTAAGTGCATTTGCACTTTATGAGGAAATTTAGTATATATATGTATATATATATGTATTCAATTTATTCGTAATGAAATTTTCAGGCCCTATAAAAGTGAAGTATCCAGGTCTGAATGCCCCACTAACTACGCCGAATGATGAGCCAATAACGGTGATGGAAAAAACGAAAGAAGAAATTGATGCTGTGGAAGAACGTTTAAAAAATATCATAGCTGCCCGATCTTCGTCAGTTATTTTTTGTTGTGATGCAAATATAAATTTGAGTGTACAAAATTATTGAATAATTTGTTCTTATTTTCTTTTCATTATAATTTAATGTTTCTGATTTAAACTATAAATTCTTTAGGAAAAAAAGAGTAAAAGACAAATTACATCCGTTGGAACGTGGTTTTGCTGGTACTCGAATTGAAGGTCAAAAATTGGGTCCACCACCACCTGTTGGCGATATTTGTTTTGATGACTTTCAAACTTACTGCCTTCAAGTGAGTATGTTTTGTTTGTAGATCCAGTTGGCAGGTTTGAAAAGACATGTTTTGATTCTAGTACTATGAGAAAGGTGGAAATCGAATCTGCATGAATGGTATGATAATGTTTCGTGATATATGCTAGCAAGGTATGATAATGTTTCGTGATATATGCTAGCAAAAGTTTTTTGCCGATATCTCTATCGATATACTCTCTGTTATATTTCTGTCTTTTCGAACTTATTGTTAATTTTATTTGAACTTTTCTCCATTTACTATAGCTGCGTAGAACCACAAATATGACATCTTACGGTCGACAGCATACGATGTCAGCTCTAATTGTTACGGGTAATGGAAATGGTCTTGGTGGTTATGCAATTGGCAAAGCTGGTCTGAAACATCATGTTCGTGCTGTTGTAAACGGCATGAAAATGGCAGCAAGAAAATTGGTATTTGTGGAACTTCTAGAGAACCGTACAATTTATCAAGATTTTTATGCTGAATGTCGTGGAACCCGTATTTTTGCTCAAAGGAGGCCGAAAGATTTTGGTATAGTCGCACATCCGAGACTAACGAAAATCTGTGAGGTGGTCTTTCTGTTCTTGATCCGGAATCATGCTTTGCTGGTCATTTTCAATCTACCATCTGTTATTAATTAATTATTCAAATAAAAAAATCCTTTCGTTCTCATCTGATGATCTTTTTTTCTATTATGGCAAAACTTTTGTTTTAAAGTAAGCAGTTTGCAGGTACTTGGTATTAAAGATCTCGAATGTAAGGTGGTGGGTTCCACCAGAAATTATATTGCACTTACGCATGCTTTCTTTGTAGGTAAGTTCGTTACATTGGTTGAAAATTGCTGAATAGGTTCATATAATTCATTTAAAAAAAAAAAAAAAAAAAAAAAAAAAATAAAATTTTTAAAAATTAACAAATTTTTTTTTTTTTTTTTTTAAAATTTTAAAAAAAATGA
>JARVGP010000551.1:0-37622 GCA_029876185.1 Mansonella ozzardi | reverse complement strand
TTTTTTTTTTTTTTTTTTTTTTTTTTTTTTTTTTTTTTTTTTTTTTTTTGGTTTGAAATATCTATACGAACGATGGTAGGCTTTATTTCGGTGCCTCCGTAATAGACGGTTACGTGTTGCAAATACTGATTTTTTTATGATGAAAAATTTTAATGTTAATGATAAAAATTATTTGATAAAGATTTTAACAGAGTTTCTTGCTTTTCGAAGCTTCTGCTTCTGATATGTTTTTCTGCAGTACCTACATTGTTTGAAGCAGCTGTTGAGCGTATCGGAGAATTATTTCACAAACAGCAGGACGATATAAATAGACTTCCTATTCCTGAGATTGTAAAGGTCAACCTTTTCTGTTTTGAATTTTTATGAAATGAAAAATAATCGATAGGATTATTGTTCTTGCTGAAGACAGTGCGTAGACAGTGCGTGAAAGCTCTTCGAACATGTTATTCCATTAAATTAATTTGTGCACTGCAGCCTTTAATAACATATTGGATCAGATTAGTATATAGGTAAAGTACATTGTTAAAATGTGTTTTTAAAATTGCTTAAATTGTAGTTTATTTAGTTTGATATCTATTTTTACATCCGACGAAAGCAAATATATCAAACGGCATTGTTTGTATCGCCCGTTCCACTTAATCGTGCGTTTCCAAACCGTAACATTAATGCCGGGGGGCAAGAAGCAGTCGAAGGCGATAATGCTGAAAGAAGGGAAGTCAGAAATCAGCTCCAAGATGCTGAAGAAAATTGATGTAATTTATCACTTTTCATTCAAATCATGAACTTTATCTGAAATTTGAAATAACGAAGCTAATAACTAATGAGTTATGAATGAGAAATGAATCATTTGCAAGCTAGCCAATTGTAAATTTTATATGAGATATTTAAGCGGACAACTCGTGAGCGAATTTGAAACGATTTCAAAGTATTTCTAACAGTAGAAGGTATTTAGACTTCCTTTGTATAAATAGCAACGTATTTAGACTTCCCATATTCTGGAAACATTTCCGGTTCCTAGATTTTTACACTTTTAGTTTTTTTTTCCAAAGAATTCGAAATTTCTTCTTTTTTATATTTACATTTTTTTTAACATTTCGCATTGTTCAGGCAAGGCTTTCTAACAAACAAGAAATATGCAGCATGTTGGAGGATGAAAACAGTACATTTCCACGTAGGTTTTGCGTTTGTCTTCTTTTTAAGTTTTAAAGATATTCTGAGTAAATTTAACCCATTGATAAATCTGCAAGAGTTGTGATTTTAAATGTAAATGTTTTTAGATAATATTCCACTCAAAATTTTTGTATTCAGAAAAATATATGAAAATATTCGCCAGTGGTCAAATAGATCTCGCTTTACAAGCAGTTTCGGATCTGTCGGTGGAGTGTCCAGATTTTGAAATAAATGAAATATTTCTCACATATTTAAGAAACGAATTTATTGTTATGAGTTCCTCAACTGTTTACAATTATGCCAAAAAATGGATTGATTTCCTTTTACAGAATACTTCAGGAATAAGGTTTGATATTTTTAAGATTACACGTCTTCGTATTTCTATTTTTTTACTTTTCCGAGAATTAGAAACTTTTTGGGTTAAATATATGATATTGTTTACATTACCTTTTCCGTCTGAGATACTGCTGTGCTAAAAGTATTTCGAGTTAGATGGCATTTTTCTGTTATATGAGCATAAATAATGCTGATAAAACTTGCATCTTAACAACTTAGCCGCTAAGGGAATTTACGTATTCTGAAAGAGTAAACAAAATCTAGGGAATATAATCTCACACTTTTTTATTTCAGAAATCATTGTTTGCTACTGAAACAACTTATATGCTGTGCGAATTTGTTGCAAAATAAACAACTTCAGTTATTGCTAAATGAAACTCTTCCGCAAGTTTATCTGCATCTTTGTTTTATAAAGCAATTTTCCATGGCTTCTGTTATCGTGGAAGTAATCTTCTATTCAATCGCTGTTCAAGCTGCATATTCTGATGACTGCAATCGAGAAATTCTCCGGAATGTCTGGAATAAATTATTGCTTCCAGAAGTTTGTTATTGTTCATTGATAGATGTTGTTCAGGTTATTCAAATTTTCGACAACGAAAAGAAATGTTGCTATTATTCAAATTTCCGACAACGAAAAAAAAATGTTGCTTTATAAGTTCTGTTTATTCATCTAGGCAAAATTATTCACTTCTTTTCAGGAGTGCGAGCGGTCGGCTCATTTTAATTTATGCACCGTTTTGGTTATGAGTTCGTTGAATTTCGATTGCACACGGCATATGCAGTGTTTGGAAAAGTCTTTGGTTAATTTTAAAGAAAGTGACAGTCTTTCATTTAGCTGTCGAGAACAGGTATCTTTTATTAGAGGATATTAAACAATAGTCTTTTTTACGTTTTTTCTTTTTTTTTTGCCGTGGCATCTTTAATCAGTTATCTTATGTAGAAACAGTTGGACTGAATTTGAACTGTAATTGTTTTCTAAAAATAGATTGCAATTAACTTTATCCGTCTGTTAAAATATGTGAATGTTAATTATTTTAGTTTCTTATTTTGTTGGAAGCGAACTTGGTTGTACTTCTATCACACTGTCAACCGGACCAAAGTGAACTTCTGTTAAATATTTTGATTACCTTCCATCTGGCGAACAACAATGTAATTTTTCAGCAAATGTTGAACGTTTTTGTTTAAAAAATTTTGTTATTAAAAATCATTGTGATTTTATGAGATATGGTTTCCTTCTGCAAGCAAAGAAAGTGATTTCCATAAAAAATTGAACATTTCATTGAATTTTCATTTTCATTAAAGTTCTTAAAAATTTTCGTAAGTATCGTGATACCATATTTGTTGATTATTGTCGAAGTAATTTTATGAAATTTTTTTAGTTATCTTTTTTTTCAGATGAATTTGCTAATCAAGTCAATATTTCATCATTCGGGATTAATCAATACCTATGCTTCCAAAGTACTTCAGCCGTTTTTTCGATGTTTACTGTTGAATTTATCATTGCTTATAAATGAAAATTTTTCTCAACAAAAAGTGAATGTCGGAAAATGGATCAGAAAAATTGTGGTAGGAATTCTGTCTATGTCAAATAAGAGCTGCAAAGATGAACTGAGGTAATTTTTTTGAATTTTTATAATTTGTTAAAGATCCGGATAGAAATTTTGTTAAAAATGCCAAATTTGAATATACTGAGTCTTGATTAACCGTTTCTATAATGCAGTTCATGATTAGCGTCTGTTTAACTTTATGTTTTGAAGCTTGGAGATTTACTTCTCTCTCTTTTTAGCACGAATATATTTGCTCTTTTTGCAATAGCATGTTATTGTCCGAAATCAACTCGAAAGTAGCAGTTTTTTTTGCTAGAGGGAAAGTAAGAATATTAATAGGTTCCCCTCAGTTTCAAGAATCGGTAGAAAGGAAAAAGAGTTGACATATGAAAAAATATGTCAACTCTTTTTGAAAAAAATCTATAATATTTTTATGCAAATTCTTTTTAATGAAAGACAATGTTTTCATAAGAATTTTATTATTACAGTTCTTGGAAAACAATATTGTCTGCATTTGTTCCGCTTTCGCATTATATGCCGTTATCTGATAAAAGATTTTCTCAAATTGTGCAATCAATTTGTGGAAAAGAGTTTTCATTAAAAATTTTACCAATTTCATTTCGAGTGGCCTTGTTTTGTGTCCTGATTTCGCTTATTCCCTGCATGCCGTCGGAAAAGTTTGAACTTGCGGTAGAAAGTATTTTGTTAATAATCAGGTTAGTTTGGGAATTATTCTAACAGAAGATCGAATCTCAGTTGGGAAGAGTAAGATGTATATTCTGTTATTTCAATATGTTTTTGCTGAAAATTTTGGAAATTATAGATTTCATGAAAATTTCCCTTCAAGACTTCGCTCTTTTCATTAAATCGTCCTAACTAGGATGACTCCATAGTGTTGGTCAGTTGTTATTTCAGGTCTAATACGAAATTATTTCGCATTTTAATAAACAGCTGTAAAGAAAAATCGCTAAGAAAATATATCAAGGTCTTACTCCGATGTGGTTGCTCTAATAATAACTCAGAAAGCGTGCAAATTCTAGTTAAAGAATTCTTGCTTAGTATTTGCAATCGTGGCATGCTTGCTCTCAAGGTTCTATTTTTTTCGAAAAATACTGGATTTTATAAAAGATATCTGGTGATATTTTCAGATTTTCGTGGCTTAAATTCCTGAAAAGTCTCCAAAGTTACTTTTAGCCGTAAGTAGTTGGGATATTTTTCGAAATATTTGAAAAAATGGACCATGAAATTTGGTAATTGAAGTATAATGAATGAAATGTAAAAAACGATGGTGGAAATATTTTTAAGTGTGATGCTGTGCTCAAAGCTGCAGTACAAAAAACCTTAATTGAAGAACAATATTATTTCCTGAAACCACTCTGTGATGCATTTAATGAAATCTCTTACGAAGGAAATGCAGAAGGAAACAGCACTTTGCTGATTTCCGTTGAAAAGGTGAGCTTACTTTCATTTTTAAAGTTTGGATTTTTTTAACAAGTGTATGTATCTCAAAGAGACTATGGTTTTGATTTGCTTCTCCTATCCTCTGGAAATAATTATTTTTCTTAACAAATCGGCAAATTCCTTGCGGGTTTTTCTCTACTCCATTTATTAATTGCAGTTACTTTTTGTTACTACTATTTATTTCTTCTGTAGGTTTACCGACATATTTGTGGACTGCTCTCTCCTTTCGATTGTAAGAATGCAACGAAATTATCTTTTTTTGCATTATCTTTGTCACTTCTATCAGTTATGAAAATTCTCGGAGATCGCGATACAACAGTTACTGAAGAAGTTAAAAATATAGCAATGCATGTCGAAATTGCTGATCAAGTAAATCTTTATCTGATCATGCTCTAGAGATATGTAATTTTTATGTCTGACAAAATTACTAGTAAAAATTGAGTTATCAAGATAAGTATATTGCCGAACTTGTAACTGTACAATCCTTTTCGTAAGTTGACTGGAATATCGATTTTTTATAACACAGAGTTTAGAATTTTTATTTCAGTATGCAAGTCAAAAGCCTATTAAATTTTTTTTTGAGGAAGTATGTGATATATTTGTAACTTCAAGATATAAGCTAGCTATAAATCAATTTCAGCTATGCAAAACTCTTTGTAAATATCCATACAGACTAATCGAATTTGGAATAAAATCGGAGCAGATATCGCAATCGTTGAGAAGCTTTATTTTATGGATGGTAAAAAGAGATAAGCTCGAGCATATTATTGCCTGGAAATATGTTAAGCACTTTGAACTATATGATGAATCCACTGTTAACGACATTATCAATATTGCATCAGTGGAAATGGTTAGTCAGATTGTCTATTCAATTAAATGTGGTATTCACTTTTATTCATTGAAACCTGATTGAATCGGTCAGGTAATTCATTTTCCTGTCACACGTTGCGGTAGTGTTGAAGTGTGGATTTTTCCCAGTTTTGCGTATCCATGAATAACAAATGTTCAAAGATATTTAGTAATTCCTTATTTAGTTAAAAAGCCTGCTGCACTCATCTTCGCGTGATCTTCATGCATTGAAAAAATTTACATTATATTTTGCATTGGCGAAGCATCAAAATGAAGAGAAGAGAAAATTGCTATCTTCTGTGCTCAAAGATGTGCTGAAAATCACAATGGATATTGCTGAAACAAATTGTCTGACGGTTATTTGTTTTCTACGACATATTCTTCCGGTAAGTTCGTTTGCAGCTACATTTGTTGTTTTTATTCTGCTGTATTTCTTTGATCTTATTTAGGTTGTATAGCTTTTACATAGTCAGTATTCCGATAGCAAATTTGAAAAATTATATACCAAATTTTTGAATGTAAGTAGGTTAATATCAATCTCATCTAGATGTTTTATTATTTTTTACCTATGTATGCATTAGATTGCATGAATTGATGGTTTAATTTCTGACACTTCCTAGATTGCCGCTGGTAGCGCATATGAGAGAGATTTTGTGTCGTTTGCTTTGACACTTCTTACATTGAGCTATGAATCGTTGTCCTCCGACGCAATGGTCCTACGCAGTGCTGTTTCTCTTCTTCTTGTAAGCATTGTAATTTTATTCTTGTCTAGTCTTTTTATCATATTATCTTATCACCTAGCTTACTATGACAAAAAGACAAAGGCGATATTATTGAGGTCAAATTTAAGTCTGAATGCTTATTTTAGATCGTCTCCCTGATTTACTATATGGCTGTTTCTGTATAGTTAATTGTACATGTTCATCGAAATAGATGCAATGTTTTTTTTAGCTCATCATAACTTCTCGAGATACATGCTGTGTATCGGTATTAACGCTTTTTTCCTTTTGTCATATTGAGCTAGATCTTAGAATCAAAGGTAAACATACTTTTGAATTGCAGTGATCATGGGCCAGCTCACTTTTGAATTGCAATGATCAAATTCCAGATCTTCCTTGGGCTTAAATCTTCTGCAAACTTTTTTAGGACTTTTTTTTTTAAGGAAAAGAGATGTGAGGAATCGAGTATGTCAGTCTGCAGTGTGTAGGAAACAGATTTTAGGAAAACACAAAAGTATTATGGATGTGGTGACATCCATTATAAGCAATACACATAAAAGGAATGCGGAAATGTGAAAAGATTAACTCCTAACTTCAAGAGATAGTGTAAAATAAGAAAACTAGTCCATAGTAAAATGAAAAAAAATTGATTGAGGTGATGTATGTCGGATTAATTTTAGATTTTAATATAAATGACGGTCAGTATTATATTCATAACTGTGATATTCGCTCCAGTAAAACTTTTTGTTTTCTAGGATTGTTTACGATATGGGGCTCAATCTGTAATTTATGATCAGTGTTCATTTTACGCTAACTTATTTGTATGTGTCGGACGAGCTATTCAGAAATACGCAAATGCATCGGCAGTCAGTCCTCAATTTATTCGTCATGTATCTTACGGGCTTGCTAAAGTTGCTAGCGAAATGATGAAATGTGAACGGTCATTTTCCCGGGTAATTTGCTTTTTTCTAAATTAATATTGTACAGTTTGTGTTTTTTGTTTCCTCAGTGTTTTTTTTTTTTTTTTTTTAAATTCCAGCGTTTCGGTGCTAACTTGAAACCTAGGATTTAGTAATTATTTTTTGTAAAGAAAAAGTGTGATAGATAATAGTAAAATATTTAAAAAAGGGAAGCAAAAATGAAAGGAAATAGAAAGTGATTGTGCTCCCAGTGCAGTAAACCACCTCATCGTAATTACCAGATGTCCAGAGTTGGATTTTCAGAGTTTTATTTTTGTACTAAGGTCTTGAATTGAAGCAATGTTTTTTGAGAAATCCCTTTTCTCCCTCCTTCACTGATTTTATAAGTAAGAAGAATGGAAAATAAAGGAAACATACATATGATCGCGCTTGCTACATTGATTTTTTTTTGGTTAGCATGGATTAATCAAATAATTTTATTGATTGGAATGATGAGTAGTAAGAGCCACTGCTGATAAGTTTCTCAGCGAAAAAAGAACTAATATTACTATAGCAATACAGTATTATTGGTTCTTTTTCAACATTTCTTTCATCTTCCCTGTGTTTTTTTTTTCGTCTATTTTTACTTTTCGTCGGTTTAATGATGTCTTATGAATTCTAAAACTCTAAGGTCTCAAACCAAAATATGTTGCTCTTAGCTCGAAATTTCCTACGGTTGACGGGAAGCCGCTGTTGAACTAAATAATCAATTGAACTAACTAAAAGTTTAACTAAATAATCATTCAATAAGAAATCTTTACTGGGAAGTTCAAGTGTACTATTTAAATGTACTGAACTTCTAGCGTGCATTAATCAACTTTAACTAATATTTGCTTACTTATTCTTGTGGAATTTTTGTAAAAAATATAAACATAGTATAAAGGCAGCAGTGCATTGTATTTAGGTGAACCTGTCAAACACTGACATTGCTTGTTTCTTGTCTGAGAATTAATCACCCTAATTTCAGGTAGCACCCTTCATTATTTCGGAATGTTTGGAAGATGCTGAATACTTGTCACTTGCTTTGTTTCGCATTTTTTCAATGTGTGATGGTCACAGTATCGCTCTCCTTACCACAAATTTACCACTGTTACAGAAGACTAGATTTGCGAATTTAAGTTTATATTTCAAAAAAATTAAAATGGTTGTCTAGTTCTTCTAATTTTATTGTCTGTAATCTAAAGTGCCTTATTGATGTTTTCCCATTTTTTGGTTTATCTATGTGAATGTTAGGTTTGCGTTTGATTTTTGATTTGTTCCTCAAAAATTATAGCGCTTTTAAAATTTTAACAGTATGTATATGGGAAATAAATGAATGAAATGCTGAGCTTGTTTTTGCGTATTTCATTTTATCTTGATATTTGGATCCATTACATTAAATTTAATGAAGATTTGGTTCTAGTTTTATAATTACAATTTTTATTGACATCATCTATTTCTGATTTTAAGTCTACTTCAAATCTTTGCAAAAGAATAGGAGATTAGTGAAGAAGCTGAATTTAGTTATTTTCCATATCACAAAAATATCCGTAACGTGCTTTCTGGTTTTCTAAAAAAAAAATCGGTTCTATGATAATGATATTTCAAAATTAGTGAACTTGCGTCTTCAACGCTTTCGAATTTAGCAATCGTTTGAATTTATACAGTCGTTATGCGGAAAAAATTGATTATGGTGAGTATTGATTACCAATGTTAAAGTAGAAAAATCCATTTTTCCGTAAAATGAGAGCAGGCAGAATTTCTTGTATTCTCTTTTCTCTCAGTTCATCAAGTTTAAAATTTAACACATTTCTGTTTTCTATTTTTAAACTATATTTTAAATTTAAAATCGATAAAGTTTTTCTGCAATATTGAACATTTTAATTTTTTCTCAAACATATAATTACAGATTCTTGATGTTTTCTGCTTGATCTATATGGAAAAATGTTTTGCAAGAGGCAAGGCATTTGAATATCCGAATTGCTAACAATTGGTCAGAAATGAATAGAATTAAATTCTACCCTTTCAATTTTTATTTTTCTCGAGTTTTTTTTTTTTTGAAAACTCGTATTGTAATAAAAGGAACATTAATGTAATAGTGAAAAGTGAAGCGAAAAGTTGTTAGACATACGGGTCTCAAATGTTATTTTAGTAAGTGTATACTGCGATAGTGTAAGCTTCTAATTTCTTATTTTATTTGGATCAATTGACATTAGATTTGCTCAACTGAGCAAAAACAAAAGCTAGATGAAATGTTATCTCATTAATTCTCAAACATTAGAAGTCCTGGATACAAAATATCATTCCGTTGTTTCAATTAAATATTTTTTAAGAAACAGGATTAGTCAAAACAATGATATCTATAAAACAATTTTTGAAATGAATGAATTATGCATGAATATTTCCAAATTTGCTGATTTATTGACTCCATAAAAGTACTAGAATTTTAAATGGAAAACTTACAGCACCAAGACTTGCTTTTTTTTTTTTTTTTTTCCTGTACTGAACTTCAGTCCTCAATTCTGAATTAACCTCAGTTAACCTCTTCCTTTTTTACAGTGCAGTGTAAACGGTCAGAAATACTGGTCCGTCTGCAACGCAATGAGAATCATTCAGTACCAGTTTGCCCATCAGTTGTTTCTGATCGGCATGGGAAGTTTAAATCAAAACCGTTGGAACAAAATATAATCACATGTGATGGATTAATATGTAACAGATGTCGATGTGACGTTAAAATGGGTTATAAGTTATCCAACAATACCAATAAGGCAGAATGTGTATTAATTTGCCCAATTTACCTGGTGGCAGATGAAGCAGATCGTCAGATGTGATGGATTTACTTGTAATAGATCACGAAAATCATTGTAAACAACTAATAGAAATCATTGTAAACAACTACCTTCATCTGTATGATATTGTATGACTTTAAAAAAAAATAGAAATTTAGTTCAAATAGTTCAGATTTTTTACAATTAATTAATTTTCTATTTTATAGAAGAAAAATATTGAAACTTTTTCCATTTCTTTTTTAGACGACTGAAATTGTCCTAATTTTCGATACGTTGACTCATTGATCATCTTTCATTATTCTTATCAATAAATGGAAAAAAAAAATGATGAAGACGTTACTAGTTATTTTCTGCATTATAACAATTTGAAGTGAAAATTCAAACCTCATTTTCTTTGATGGAAAAAGAAAATCAGATCATTTGCATGGTTTCTTATATGATAGTAAGTTTCACAATTTCAAAGGGAAAATCAATCCAAATTTTTTGAATTAAAATTAATTGTAGTCAGTTGGAAACAGCAATGTGTGAAATGTGTGCAAATATTTTTTAGAAACTCTAGAAAACTACTTCCCAGCTTCCATTTACAACGATAATAGACAATATACTGTTACTGATAAGACGAATTAAGTTTTCTTGGTATTAAAAATGTTTATTTACCTAAAAATTCATTGAATTCACTGTGTTATATACAAAATAAAGTTCTTAATTCCATAGCAACAAGAAATGGCATTCTTAATGATTGTAAGAATCTCAGCTGATGTTTTTCCTTTTTCCAGTTTCCATAGCTTTTCTAAGAAAGTGGAACGAATAAAATTCTTAAACATTTTAATGCATTCTATTAAATTCAACAAAACCCTAATTAGTCAAAAACTAGCCAATATTAATTTGATTATTAGAAAGTAATAATATATTTCTAGCATTTGATTTTTTCAGCAAAATAAAAAGTTTAAAATCATAGGAATTAAAAACAGTAAATTAGTTGAAATAAAGAAGATAATGTGCATATATCTTCGAGTTTCTTTTTTCAATTTATGTCATCATAGTGCCAGATTGCTTTAATCTACTTTTGGCAAGAAGATGCAATAGCAAGTCTGTGCAGTAAAACAACAGTAGCGAGTCATTACAGTACCATAAAGTGTGCTTAGAGCAATGTAAATAACACAAATGATTTTGCCTTGAGGTGACAGAACTGGATCATTGTCCGCTTTGCGATATATCTGTTGCTTGTTTCATGTTACAATGCTTAATAATCAGTTGGTAGCATAAAATTGTGACAGAAGCTATAAAGCAAGTTAATTCGAGAGAAATTTTTGAAATAATCTTAAAAAAATGATTTCAGAAAAATAGACATTAAGTGCTTTTTTCTAAAATTATCTGTTGAAAATCTAATGTATTCTGGAAATCTTTCGTTCATATTAGCTAAATTATCTTTGAAATGACGCTTGAAAATCAGTCTCTTGAACTGATCAGCTTGTTCTTAAAATTCAAGAATACACTGATGTAAGATTACTGCTGTTTTCAAATATAAGATTATCAATTTGAATCATTTGCTAATGCATCATTTAATCAATTTTATGTGCTTTAACAACACTATTACTTCATCTCCTTTTAACTACTAAATCATTTCTTCTCTGCAGTTGATCGAATATGATGGGAACGAGGTGATCGTGAAATACTGATTTATTTGTACCGCTGATAAATGGGAACAAATGCTTTCAATATTGACAATGGAAGTAACTGAAAAAATTTGTGTTGCATAATTGTTGACCTGAGGAGCTAAAGATTGGAGACGACTGAACTGAAGTATCTTGGCCATCCATTTAAGTGGTTTAAATCTCTGAATAATTTTTGCAAGAATTTGCAGTTTGACAAATTTGAAAAAATTTTTTTACATTGCCCATTGAAGAGTTCATCAGTAGTTCAAGAAATTCATAAAAAACATTTGCCGTATTTTGAAGTAACACGAATAAGAAAAAAAGAAAGCCGGAGATCAGTATTACTGATTGGTTGCCTTTGTTAATGGTGATGATTAAGATCTCGTCAAAAACTCCAAAATTTTTGGAAAGTCGTTATTTTTGTTCGCGAGAAATACAAATAATAATATCAGGAATATAGTTAAAATTAAAAACGTTCTTCAAAATTTTATATTGATTTGTTTAAATTAATAAGGAAGATAAAATGCAATAAAAAACAAACAGACAAACAGGCACCTGAAAAAACAAACAGACAGCATTTCGCGAAGTCAAAAAAAAAAAATAAACCGTAGAACGCTTCTCGGAGGTTCTGAACTGTAGTAGTTGAAATGAAATCTTAAACTAGTAAGTCTGGTGATTATATTATTGCGCACGCTTGACACAAACAGCGTAACAATTAGCTTTCTTCATTCAATACACATATGTATGTATCTTCCTAAATGCCTATAATTTTGGTAACTTCAATCTATGCTGGTTCATTAACTGTTCATTAATAAATCTAAGCCATTAGTGGAATGAACAGTTTTCAAGAGCAATTTTTCTACAAGTAAGAATTCAGCACTTCTAGAAGAGTTAACATATATAAAATATACAAAAGTTTAGAAAACATAGTATTATCTCTGAATATCAAGCAGATCATTTACATGGGAAATATACTGGCTTTTGGTATCTTCTTCAATTGCCGATTAGAAATTTCAATAATCATTCTTATAGTAAGCAGAATTTGATAATTTTTAAGTAACAATAAACAACCACCCTATCTTTTATTGTTCGTCATTATCAAATAAGCGCAGTGAATCATTATGGTGAATAAGTACATGAAAGGAAATGAAGCAGATTTTGAAAATGACCACAAATAGTGCTTGCAAAAAAACGGATGACCAGTGTCAATAATATTCCGTTCGGAAATAATTTCTATCTTGGAAAATAAGAAACTGTAGATGCTATTTAGTATTGCTTAATTCTGTCATTTTCAAAAACATCAATTTATTCATCTTAATTAGAAAGACAGTTATTGATTCATATTCTTTTAACTATTCAATTGTATGTGCTTCAATGTACAGCTGATTCAATGTACTTTTCTAAATCCATTTTAGTTCAACTATTCAGTAAATTATATTTTCAGTAATTTACAGAAATATAAGAAAATGTTAAATACAGACAGTGAATGTTTAAAAAGAAAAGTTAAAATAAATCAAACGTTGTCGTAATATTAAACTAATTCAATATGCTCATATTTTATAATGCTTTATGAGTTGAAGCCGAATCATATTTTTGCTGTCCAATGTTCAGTTGATGCCTGGGTCCCATGCCCCACTGAAACAAACAAGAATTTTTGTAAAAAATTAATAAAAACAGAGGTTTTCAAAAATTAATTAATAAAATTTAAAACAGCAAGATGTTAAGATGGAGTCTGAGGATAACATATAAAAAGAAAGAGCATCATATTTGCTGTGTGTCATACCTTCTGAAGAGGTACAATGCTTTCCAATGTTCAACATTAATCTCAATAGTTTTGCTGATCACTTTTTCTTGATTAGTAAATTGAGCAGCAGAATAAACAATTTATCCAAACCAATCAGTTCTTCAAATATTAATGTTGCCCAGTGAGAGAAGCAGAGAAATTTAAACAAACTGGTGAATTTTCCCAGGAATCTTTAGTGAGTCGAAAATACACAAGAATGCTGCTCAATACTAAAAAGTGGATTGATTTCCTGTGCATATATGAAAAAAGCATTTCGTACTTCCAGGTATCGGAATAAAACAAACAAACGCTAAATGATTGTGAAAAGATTCACTAAATAAGATGAGAGTAATTGAAGAATATGAAAGTATGATTAGCTAATTAATTCAAAAACTGCACAGATGTCGTTTCTGAAAAGTGAAGCTAAGAGAACACTATAAATACTCGAAAGTTAGACTACTAAAAATCTTTTCTGTCAGTTAAGATTTTTTCTATTAAATGTTTTTCTTATCATGAAGGAAAAAGGTACAATAAATGATGCAAAAAGATTTTAACTAAAATATAAAACATTGAATAAGTATTGTTACTATATCGGATTATAGTCACTGAATGAAGAATTTTAAAATGAAATCTAGGTCTAAAAATATGACAGACATCACTAGAAGTGATCATAAAAGTGAATTTTTGGAACTGAATGAACATAAACATCAATTAAAAGTTCAGTTTATCTACAATCAGCAATTTCTTTAAATCAATTCACAAACCTTAGCAAAAACTGTTTCGTCATCTGTTTCAGATACGCAGCACCATAAAATACACGTTACCGAAATTATAAATATTATGGAGAAGAAAGAAATCCAAACCGCAACCGGTCCAAGGTAGTCTAACATATCAAGCTGTTGTTTCAAGTCAGCCATTTCTAAAAAGATGAAACAATAAATCGCTATCACTCTATTTCCAGTTGTTATCTGAACCTGCTCAAAAATAAGAATATTTAGCTTTAATTTAAATAGTATTAATTTGACATTAGTGATGGTAAAAATTTTCGACAGCCTAAACAATGAAATTTTGTTTTGTTAGTTTTACCCTGTTACCAGTTATTGAAAGTCTTGCATGAAAAAGTCTAGGATCCGGGAAAAAAAAAAAGTAGAGAGGAGGTCACTGTATACAGTCACTTTAAAACTTCTAAAAAAAATTTTTTGGGAGTAGAATAAAATCTGGAAGCGTATTATTATTGTCAACAATGAATGGTCAGCAGTATCAAGAAGAGCAAAAACATCAACTGTGTGCTAGTAGCTTGAAGTGGATCAATATTTTAAAAATAGCTAGCTAGCTAGCAGGAGTTTGGTGTGATGAAGTGACGAAGGGAGAATCTTCATTATCTACATGAAGATAGATAGTATTAAAGCTTTGCCAATATTTCTAACTCAGCTATATCCTTCTGAAATCTTCATTTAGGATTAGAAATCAAAGTTGAAATCAAATTTTTTATTATAAAGTATGAGGAACATAAAAATACATCAAGAACAATGAATGAAAATTTTTCTAACAGCTAAGAATTAAGCCAGAGTTGAACCATTCTATTGCGTCACGCACATATTGATTGATTGGATAATGTTAGCATGCTTGACAGCATATACCGCTTGATTAAAATGAAAATCACATATTTTTTAATTTCACTAAAGTAATAATCTTATATGATTGAATAATTACATGGAAATATTCGAAGAAAATTACGAATAACAGAAAGGTAAGAATGGCGGAGTGGATAAGCTATATACAAAATATTAATAATAGCTGAAAATGTGATTAGGTAAATTTTCCGGCTAATAGTCATTATTTGATTTGGTCTACTCTTCACTTCTCAACATGGCCACTTTTTCATCTCTAACTGCTGCAGTCTTCCAAATATGGGCCAAAATAAACGAACAAGATTTATTTTGTACTAATATTGAACTTGGTTAACTTTTGACATTAGTCTAACTCTAATATTCAGTTGCATTTTCAAAAGCAGAAGATCTAAGTTTCAAAAAATAAATCGAGAGAGTCGTTACAATTTAGGAAAACCAAATAAAATTATGATCTTCACAAACATTTTTAAGTTGATTTCGATTAATACTCACATAATGAATAGTTTAAAAATTTCGCATCTTTAATGATTCTTGATCAAATGAATTATGTATGATATTGTGTAATGCCTTTCGATTACATCATATTACTTCTCATTTATATGAAAATTCCTGTTGAAAACGAGCTTTTTAAGGTTAGGTGTACATATTTTAAGGTAACATGTATCAAATTTAAGGTATGCTCCAAAAAATGGCTTTTTAAGAGATCCCAATGATTTCTCTTCCTTTTCTTCAATCATGTTTTTTGATTCATTGAACTGAGTCAATTAAAATATCTGAAACAATGCCAGTTAGCCACTAAATTATGATTACAAGGTGATTTTTTATTTCATTTGCCGGCTGTTCAAAAATCTTCCATTATGCAATACGCAGCCATTACAAACAAAACGATAAAACTTTCAATAACAGGTAAAGCGATAAATCGATTTCAGGTTTTTCGTTATTTGAAATTTCTGAAGGATTTTAGTTTCTATGCAGAAGCAGTTAGAATTTCATTATTCATGTTACAGCTGATAAGAGGTTTATCAATTGCTCATAAATTCGTTTTATTTCTGCGTCTGGAATGAACACAAGAGCACAAAATGTTTTACCAGTCAATTCGAAAATTGTCTGCTGAAATATCGAATTGATTAAATTCGACTGTTTGGCAATGATAGAAAAGAAAGAAAATGATTGTTAGAATGTAGGCCTAAATCTGCTTTTCAGCTTTCATGTTCTTTTGTTATGCTTCAAATTGCATTATTTTCAACTTCTTTGCTTTCATTTCCATCATGCTAAATGAGTGTCATTGCGACCGATTCTAAGAAATGACTTTGGTCTTCTGTTAGTTTCGATAAATTTATAATTATGTCTTCGAAAGCAATTGACAGGAGAATTTAAGAATCAAGAAAGTGCCCTTTTCATTGCTGACGCTAGGCGAAAACCATATTTTACCTGTATTCGATGTTTTGCCTTTCAATTCTTCACTCAAAAATGACAAGTCATCAATCAAAGTAGTGTAAAGTTGTATAATTTGAAAAAGATAACAGCAAGTGAGGTATTTTCTCAAAAATGAAGCAATCCCACATAATTTAATTGAATACATCATTAGCTAATACGCCAAATACGTCACTTTTTCATTCACCCTTTTAAGATGAAATTTTTCCACTGTATTACAAGCGAAAAGTTCAATTAAATAGCTAAAAGCATTGAAAAACGTATTTCAGGTTAAATTTTGATCGTTCAACTTCGATTAGAGTTGAAGGCAAATATTAAATGCTGAAAAGTTGCATGATAAACTACTGATTTCAAAGCAATGCCTTAGCATTCGTCATAAGTCGGTTTTCCTGCAGTACGCCATAAAAGTTTTTAAAGTCGCGTTACCAGTACTGTATAAAATGAAATGATATGCTGAACACGAATGAGTGGAATATTTCTCTGAGCGATTGATTTTCCTTATACAAATTCAAAATGAAGGCTGTTGTCCCAGCAGAACTCTCAGTAAATATCTTCGCCTACACAAGCACAAGAAAATTTCAAAATAACAATGTTATACGACCAAGCCAAAATCATTACATGAAGATAAACAAAGAAAAATGGAACATGTTAAAGAACATCTTAAATTTTAAATAACAGAATTTTTTTTGTAACTTCTAAGACTTCTAGCTTCTTTTTTCGTAATTTCTTAATATATTTTGAGGTTAAAAATCGGTGTTTCAAACGCTATTTATGGAAAAGAATATACAATTAAGCCAAAATAATTTTAATTATCTATTTCAAAAAAAAAAAAACCATGTAGCCAAACAACATTTTAAATAAATTGATAGGAATTTCATAGTTCTCTTTAAAATTCTTCAAACAATAAATCCATCAGTAAAAATTACATACTTGAAAAATCAATGACTAAATGACATTTATTGTATGGAAAAATGGTACGGAAAATAATCACAGATTCTCAATCATTAATACCACAACTGATCAATGATCACTGCAGCTCGGCTAAAGAGAAGCTTAAGAAGCGCCATCTTCATAAAACAACTGCAATGTATCGCAAAAATCAAGAAATATAAATAAGAAATGTTAATGAAATGGTTTCGAAGCTTTCTCGTTCTAATTGATGGCTTCATTTTAAGAAAATTTTGAGAAAAGCAGAAAGGCACGACAAAGAAAACATTCATCATCCAAAATTTCTATTAACTTCCTCAAAAAATTCACACTTGACATGAATTAAGCACCATAAAAGTGAGGAGAAATCTTGCCCTAAAGAAAAAAAAATGAAGTTTTTTTAATCGAAATTTTGAGGAATTTATGGAAGCTCTCACTGTGAACCAATAGAAATTAAACTAAGAATCAAATGTATGTTTCCGTGCCAAAGTAGGCTCTCTATGAACTCCTGATTATTTAGCAAGATATGTCTAGGTCAAAACTTACAAACCGAAAAGATACGAAGTCGAATTTTTAGAAGCATTTAGTATCGAAAAAATACACACTTCCGAACAGAAGTAACATTTTCAAGGAATTTATTTATTGAAACCCGTAATCCACATGGATACATAATATTTAGAAAGACTGCGTTTTGTTTGATACATAACCAAAAATAGAAAACTTAAAGTCTACAGACAGAATACAAACTAAATTTGAAAGAAAAAACTAGACATAAATCGGTGTAACAAAAAGTATGACGAAAGAAGAAATGACTAACATACTGCAAAAGAAAATCAAAACGTTGTCTCAAATTTCAATTCATGTTATATCACAATGTCTTTAGTCTTAGTTAAGAATAACCTTATTTGAAGTCACAAAATTCAGGGATATAAAAGCTTCCAACTTTTCTCATGAATTTAAAAAAAAAAAAAAAGATTGAAAACCAACTTCATATTTACATCCTAGTCCTTGATTTCGCTGACATATCTTACAAGTAATTTAAGTAATTACGCTAGCAGCCTAACAGAAATTTCGAACAAAGTAGACCAAAGAGTTAGGAAAAAATTACTGAAATGAAAAGTATTGGAATGTAAAAGATTGTCGGTTATGCTTATATCCAGTGAGTATAGATATAATAATTGTCAGTCCAGAATATCATCATATTTCAGATTGTAATCAAGTATGACAGCTTTTCATTTCCTAAATCAGTATTTTTACTATCACAATCTTCATAGTAAGACCAGCGAACCTTCCTCGGAAATGCTTGACCTAAAATCAGATCGAAAACTCTAATTCTGCTTCAAAAAGTTGGCCTACAACCCTACTTTGAATTACAAAAAAGTATGTGGGCAATTAAACAGTAATGAAAATATCTCGCATTTGCCTTCTGATATTTCTGCTTGCACTAACACACAAAATAGATCAAAAATTGCTTCTAAAATTCCAAGTTAGCCATAATTTGAATATGAAATTTTGACAAGCATGTAATAGTCAAGAATAGACTTCTCTTTCGTATATTAATATTGTAATATCAAACAGTTTGGAGAAGAACCAAAAAAATCTACAGTTGGGTCACACATTAATTGCCTACTGTTCCAATACTGATAACAATTAATCATAAAAAAGCATCGCCTTCATCATCATCATCATCGTCGCCATTTGCAATAGCAGAATGCGCTTCATCGGATGTACTTTTCTCGTGCATCAATGAACCGGAACCAATATTTAGAAGTATGCATGGATGGACCCGTGACGAAGATGGTGAAACTTCATTCCGAATCGGTTGAATTGCTACACTTGCTGACGAGGATGTTGTGCTGCGACGCGATTTCTTTGCTTTCTTCAGCATTTTAGCCTAAACATTCAAAGCGTATGTATGATATCTAAACTTCATTTAAATCCCAAATGAAAATATTTTCATCTCTCAAATTCAAACGAGAATGAAAAACGCATCCTCTTGGCATAGTCAAACAAATATCCTGGTTTCTAAATCTGAATCAAAAGAAAAACCTTCATATGAGTATGATCAAAGATTCAATTAAAGTTGCGCGTGAAGAAATTAGAATGTAAAAAGTATGTCAAAGCCACTAGATCTTAATTATCAATTTTATTTGGTTTATTTGCTCTAGTTTTGTTAATCTTACAAAGTTTTCTTAGGCACGGCTATTTAAGTAAGATATAAAGTGCAGAACAAGGTGGAACATTTTACAAATTACAGCATAAAACATAATCCAACCTAGATTATTAAGAATCGTTGTTAGTAAAAATTAGTAAAAAAAAGTAAAAATTGAAGCCTCTGCTATGGTACAGATCATGAAATGGAGAGCAAACAATAACATCTATCCACAAGCAGAAATGAAAAAAGTAATTACCATTTTTGTACATATGCACAAATTTAGCAGAACTTTGAAATCATTTTACAAATAACATTTGGCAGGCACAATTAACACTACCTCAGTTTGAAAACCATCCAAACAGAAATATTATAAGAAGCAAAGATAAACTACCTCATAACGACAACGAGATTCTTCAGCTTCTTGGATACATAAATGATTGCACGTAAGAAATGTTACTAGAAAAGTGAATTTATTGCCGGTTGGAAAACAAAAAAAAACACATGTTTTTTAATTTTAGAAATGTTATTGCATTTCAATACATTTAAACTATAACTGAAAATATATTCACATAAAATGTAACGATAATCTTTAAACTCATAACTTGGAATATTTTTGAATCCACATTGCTTGATCTGCCTATTTTGAAAGATACTGTAACACAAAGGTAATGAAAAGGTAGATATAAAAGATAAAATGAATTTTCGATAAATACAACAAGTGAAGCATTATGAGAGATGCGCCATTTAGTTCAAAATGCCCTAATCCCATTGATCCAAACCACTCGTAGCAGTCTTGAAATTAGGATTGAGAAAATTACAGAAAATTTTTAGCATATGAAAAATTACAGAAATTTGAGAAGAAAGCATCGGATTTTCATTTTTATCCATATTAATTTGAAGTTTCGGGTTTACCACTTTGCATAAGCTACGCCATTCTGCTATATATAAGCTAATTAATAAAAAGCTATTATGCAGTTCTGGCAACTTATCATTATATTAAAAGAAATAACGATCTTTTCTAGGTACACAACTATAAATTGTGTTTTTATAATCTCTGGTTAAACTGAAGCAAATGACAGGAAGTGTCTTCACGGAGTTTGCACTAGCGATGGCAAAGTGATAAATAGAGATAATCGTAAAATGAACAGCAGAGAAGATGTAAGATCCAGAAACGTACATGAAATACTTTTTTCACGTAATGTGTGCTTCATGAAATACTTCTTTCACGTAATGTGTGCTTCAATGTGTGCTTCATGAAATACTTCTTTCACGTAATGTGTGCTAAATTAGACATCTGGCCCTAACTAATTATATCATGGATTAAATGAATAGTTATAATTCACAAAATCATCATTCCAGGTTCCTATCGATCACTGTACAGTCCTTAATAATGTTGATAGTAATGTGCAAGTTTTATAATGTAACGGATATGTCAGAATATCCGCTACATTATTCAACATGTCGGAATAACTTAATGAACAGAACTGCATACTCAAAGCAACTTTTCATTCAACATAACAGAAAACGCAGTAGTCGCCCTACCTTTTTAATGAGCACACATGAATATCGGAACTGATCAAAGACTATGAATATGTCATTCCAACCAAACACTTTCATTCCAACAGATTAAAATGTCAAACCATAATGTCATATAATGCCAAACTAATACATTAAAAAGTTTAATCAGAACAGCTATGACTGAAGAAAAATAAAAATGGCAAAAAAAAAAAAACATATTAAAACAACAAACAAATCCAATGAAAGATAAAAAAGAATACAAAGGCTTTATTTTTTTTGTCATAGTTTTTAAAAGATTTTAAGAAATCTAAGTCTTGGCGAAGCTAAAAAAGATCGAATCCTTCCTTACCCTACACAACATCATCATAAAATTAAAAGAAACCCTTACTTTAAGAGCAGACTTCAGAATTGTTATAGTACCGGGTGGTTGTATGTGTGGCTCACCGTCTACTTGTACTGGCCATTCTTCATGTGTTGTGATTCGTATCTGTAGAAAAGGACATTGTTTAAAAAAAAAAAAAAAAAATAGAGAAACTTTAGATCTCGAAATTGATGGTTCTATCCCAAATAAGTTGGTGGATACAGACATTCTTGATTTCATGAACAGAATAGCAATTTTGTATAAGCGATCTATTATTACAGCGTCCTATGCAGGTTTCAAAAAATTCTCACTGACTTCCAAGAATCATGGAAAAAAGTTCAAAACAATTGAATTAGTGAGTGAACATGGCATGATTTTATATGCAATGATCCCTCACGATCATATATTTTTCTACAATATATAATCGTGCTCAACATGTTATCGCGCCATCGTTCACACTGAATGACAAATAATCGCGACAGTCTTAATCGACAACAAAGCAATCTGTCCGAACAGCAAACTGACCCATCAGTATCGTAAATGCATTATTAACGACTAGCCATAATTTCAAATCTGAAACTTCACCACCAAGAGCTTTCGAATTTTGAACACGGGAAAAGCTTATTTTTTTACTTATTATTTGTCGCTATGCGAATTGGCCAAAACAGATATTTCTCAAACAAGAACATCAACTTACACTTCCCCCTTGCGCAATTCTTATCCCGGCTGACAGTTTGGACTGAATGAGGCCTAGTCGAGAGACATCCGAGATACCAACCACCTACAAATAGTGATGTATGAATCTGAAAATAGCAATTTCCACTTAGAAAGAAAGATGGCAGTTACAAAAGTTCTCTCTAACAGCAAAATTTCAAGCATTATAAATATGAAACTGTGAAATTGTACACGAATTAAATCATCCCTTTATAACTTATAAAATTAGTACCAAGTACATAGGGAAAGTCAAATAACAGACTAATAAGGAATGTAAAACTGAGGAGCAAACCTACTTCAAGTAGTCCATCGTAATGTGTCGGTTTTTGAAACTGTCCGTCTTCCTTTGCTGTTCCCCAAGGATTTGCTCCACTACCCCAACTGGAATGATTTATACTTATGCAAATAACAGGAATTGTTCTTACACCTCAGTATTAGAAATATGAACACAATATTTCCAATATTAAAGTTTGAAAGTTCAAAAATCATTTGCAGAGTCGGACAAGTGTTCAAAAACTAAAATTGTTTTGCTTTTCAATGATTAGTTCATCGATTATAATTGAATAGAAGACAATAAACAGAAATTTGTTGAATGTCTTTTTTATTCTCTCATATTCAACAACTTCAAAAAAAAACAATACAGCAAAATTAAAACAAAGTTTCACACCTGAGCAAGTTTAATATGATGATACCCTCTATACACGGTAAATCGATTACTTTACCATCCACTTCCAATTCAACCCGTCTCCAAAGATCTTTACACGTCCTTTCAAAGAACGCCTTTTGTAAACCGATTTTTACATATTGTGTTTTGTTGAACAAACGTGAACTGAATTTTTCTGGATTCGCATCTCTCTGAAATAATATTTAATGTGCAAAAAATTTTTTTACAATTCTAAATTCTATCAAATTTCCTGTATGAACGGCTGGGTAGTGTTGAGATATAGAAAGATAATACTGTTGTAACTTCCATTAAGCCGAAAAAACAATAAACTACCAGCCTAGTTAGCGGGCAATTGTTCGCTGGTTCATCTCTCTCCAATCCCAGCCATATGAACGTTTTTACTCCATTTATCAACTATTCTGAATTTATGGTATAACGGCTTCTATGAAAATAAACAATTTTAATCTGATCAAGAACTACAAACAGGTATCGTTAACCTCATTATGAAACTGCAAACAGACATCCGCGTCGATTCCAATTCCAAAATAATTATTCATTATAATCATAGAAGTTTGGTCCTCTGGATTGCTCATCATTTGTTCTGCATCAGGACTCGGTTCAGCACCAGATGTCGTTGCTGGTTGTGAACGTTCTTCCTCGTGAAAAACTACTGCCCATCTGCAACCTTTATTTTACCAATTTTTAAATGATTATAGAATATAAATCGGCTTTTGCTGAATTCTTTCTAGGCAAGTTATATTTCACAAATAGAAATGATGAAAATTGACAAAAAAAAATTTCCAATTTGACTTGATATTTTCGCCAGCAATGATCAATTCATAAATTTCAACAGTTCAAAAACAATCACTACCTATCTAAGCGTACTTCCTCAGCCTCAATAACATCACGAAGAATATCCATTGGGTTCTCTTCCCCACTATAACCACCACCCCATCGTAAAACTCTTGCCAGATCATTACCGGTGCCTAATGGAACAATACCACATGGTGGGGAAAAACATGCAGCATCCTGAAAAAAAAAAAATAGCTTTCAAAATAGTAATTCCAGAAACTGCAAGCTGAGGCTTGATAAAACTGGAATATTCAACTTTATGCGATTATATTTTTTCCAACTGCGTTTATTAGCTTTGCTTGTTAATCATCATTCACGTATTTGATATAAAATAATTCTTGAACTTATACATGAAATGTTAGGGTTATGACATCGAAGTTGGTGAATTTGGGTTCAACTTTCTGGAAGCCAAAGACAAAGAATTGCGATTACTCGAGCAATAATACGACAGCTTCGGGTGCTGCTGTTGGTCAAGGCGACCGCCGCTCTCGATACAGCAAGTGAAAAGGTTGGATGAAAATCTGCACTCACCGAGACTCCTTCGTTTTTCTTTTTAACTTTATAAATTCATTTAAATCAATATGACCACTAACATAATCTACAACAATCACCTGTTTAGCAATATCTAAGCACTGCAAAACCCAACCGATTGTACCATCGCCGCCGCAAGCCAAAATCTTATATTTTGGGACATTGCGGAAAACATACAACCTAAAATCAAAATGGTACGATACAATTAGATTCCATTTCATACCACTAGGTTAATAAAATTATACTATTTCAATAACTGGCAAAAAATATGTTCATATTTTATAATGAACAAAATAAAAGTACTCACCCAACTAATGGACCACCTTTCAATACATCGAATACTTGGAAAGGATTCAACAATCGCCTGAATGATTTTATTAATTCAGCACCCTGGCAACCACCACTTTTAACATTCACAAGTACCAGAAGAGGTTCACAGTCCGTTGATAACATGTGGGGCTAAAAGAACTTTGAAGAGGCAATAAAATTTATCAATTTTCTTGTCCTAGCCAAAAACTGGACTGCTCTAGTAAAATAGGGTCCTTGTCTCTATAAGTGATGCAATAATGTTGAGTCGACTTCTTCTTAATATGCATGCTACAAACGAAGAGCTCAGAAGTGAAAACAAAAAATGAAAAAAGATAGCGAACTGCTTTGGATTCACTCTATAAAGCATGGATCCATATCACAACAAAAAATTCACTATCAACTAACCTGCACATTAGGAAGACAAAGTACTATTAACTTCTTTTCTTCGTAAATCGCATTCTGGAGGCGTTGCACAGCAGACGTTGCAGCTTTTGCTGTATTAAACGTAATCACTAGTGAACCATATTCAAAATAAATTGGTCCAATTGCAGTGAAAGGCTTTTCTGAATATTCAGGTATTATTTAAGAGAATATAAAACACAGAATTTTAAATGGGAGTTTGTGAAATCACCTCAACTCTTCTACCCATTTCCCTCTTTTTTTTTATCACACTTCACAAACTCAAAATTCTTAAAATCTTCGCGAGAAAATATTAGAATTACATATGTTAGTTTTCGTTACACTTCGGAAATATAAAAAAATTCAGGAAGACGTAGCATATATATATGTAATCCTAATATTTTCTCGCAAGAGGTTAAAGACAAAAGGGATAGAATATAACATGTGAAAGTACAATTGCCCCAACTAAATGATAACCTTTAGCGCCTAATAACCGTAAAAGAATCCTTTCATATTGTCTTTGAGCCAATGAAAGTGGTAAATTGCCAACAAAAACAGCGTGATCATGCGGATCATCCTTTTCTTGTACATAAAAACGAACAACGTGATAACGTCGCAAGGAATCCTAGAATTTGAAAAAATAAAGAGAAAATAAAATGTGTAAAAAAGCAAAAACAAAAACAGAATTGCTTTTGTGACTAATGATAATCATTCTGTTTGAGAAAGTTTAATTTTTTAAAGAATTTCCAGTTTGTATTATTATTACTGCAGCGTACGAAAGCACTCTCGTTTGAGGTGAAAATTATGCGAAAAGTGCAGAAAAACTTAAGCTGAACCTTTCTTAAATTTCGCACAAGTTGCAACATATTTTCTTGTGGATTCGCAGTTCTTTCAGCAACACCACGATCGAGCGAAACTTCAATTAAATTATAACGATTAGCTGAATTCCGATCCAACCCAAATTGATCCAACGCTTCTGCCACTGCATCCTGGACAAGCGTTTCTTTTGTAACTGACAGCGAACAAAATGTTAATGGTACTCTAAAAAAAGGTAACGTCCACATTATTTACTTCTACTACTTTGGAACTTTTAGAAATGGTATGAAAAGGTAAGCTGATTTTAAATCCCTACGAAGTATGAAAAGGTAAGCTGATTTTAATGAAATTTTATAAGATCTAGATAACCTGATTCAATTCAGTATTTCAGGATTTCTCGTCAATCAGGATAATTCAAATCAGAGAAAATCTATGAGCAAGAAGTAAACAATATGGCTTTTCATATAAATAGTTCAATTAACTCTGCACATTTTCAATGTAATAAAATTGTACATTAAAATTTACCTAAGCCAACCACCATATAATTTAACATTTGCTTTTTCAGGATCATCTTTGTAACGAAGGAAAATTTGAACACGACGTCCTTCCAGTCGCCGTACATATCTCAATGGTAACGGATCTTCCAGCAATTTCTCCTCGCCACCTGATGAAAATTTCAAATTTCTCTATATGAAATTTACCCAAGAAATTTTATCTTCGAGTTGGAAGTAATAAATAATTTTTGGATTATATATGAAAAATAATCGAATTCATTACACAAGAAAAGTACTTGAGAAATATCTCGATTGTTGCAAAAATACTCACTTTCGTTGATTACTTGCGTAATATAATAACAATCAGGATTGTCATTGATATGAAACGTCCTGAGAGCCACATCCTAACATAAATTAGACAAGTGAATATAGAGTGCATGAAAACTTCGCTAACTAAACATTATGCTTATTTTAATATAAAATTTTATACTGCAGTGGAATAGGACATTTTTTCCTTGATCTGAGAGTTAAAAAAACTAATAAGTAGTAACACACTCATGAGTGTTCCGTCGAAAACACTGAATACAGCGACTTCTTCGCCTACGCATTTGCACGGTAACAGTCCTTTGCTAAAAGTGAATTCTCCAAAAGCAACCGTCTCATTTATGTTATTCGACCACTTTGATGATCGCTGACAAACCAACTACTCCTTTCAATGCTCAAAAATGATAGTTACCAACACAGAAATTTAAAAGCGAAGTATTTTAACATACTCTTATCTGCTGCATCGAGGCGGTTTTTGGTACGGTGGCAGTACGGTACTCGTGTTTCCTGAGAGAATTATTGCCATCAAAAATGCGCAAATTCTCATAATCCTCTTTTTCTTTTGCTTCGTCCAATGAACTCAATGCACAATCATCTGGATGTGTTTTCACCGGTGATGACGCTGAAATTCAAAAAATAACGAGAGAACAGTAATCACATTCTACAAAAATATACAAAATATTTCAACAATGTTCTGTTCTGTCAAAAAGAAAACAACAGGTTTAAGCTTTGCAAAGTTTTAATATTAAATTAAAATCCGCAGGAATCAACATTTTAAAATCAAAATAAAGCAGACAAACTATGAATTTTGCAAACCAGTTGAAAAAAAAAAACATACGTTGCTGATTGAAACCTTCGAGATGAGTGCCTTGGATGTTAAGCAACTGTTTCATTGGAAGTTCTGTCCTTGGAATCGTCAATGCATTGGGAGGCAATATAATTTTCCTTAAAGCACCAAAATCGCAATGAAGAGACATCTGACGATAACAGATTGCATGAGCCTGAAAGTCAATAACATATTTCTATATGTAACAAATTTTATCATCTTTAATTCTCCTGCTCCGCAAACAACACACCTTATGCAAGACTTTTTCTGATGATAGGTTTTCCAATAACTAAATAACAATACCGTTATTGGAGAAAAATTTTTGGTGATTTGCATAGATGTTAGATAGGTGAAGAACCATTTTTTGGTTCGCTTTTTGAATTTCGAGATAAATTTTTCAAAAGTATTGTCATGTTCCGCATGTGTTTTAAGTTATAGCAAATATAATCTGATAAGCTTCTTTCGAAGTAAACAATGAAATATGAGGAAGTCTTATAGAATCAACTGAATACAAATAAATATTTAAGGATCAGAAAAACAGCAGGAGTTAACGGTAGAGCACTCTGTCTCAGAAATCGGTAAACACCTGAATATAAACAGTCAGAGTCATAAACTGCAATCCGTCTGTTTAACAATTTAAATAAAGCACACCGTCGCACAGCACCAAGCACATTTCATACCAGCCAAGCATTCATAAGACCAACAAGCTTTTCTGCAGACAACGCACTTGGAATCGCGCGGTATATTGCCCTCCCTCATATGATGATGTTGCACTTGCTTATTCTGAAAAAAGACAAAAACATATTATCGTTTTTTTGTTGAGGTGAATCCACAGAAGAATTTTCCTTTTCTATTCAGCTTTTCTTTTTCTTATCATCAGGGAAAATTAAATTTTGTTCAATTCTTCTTACAACTAATTCGTTAAATGGCCTACAAAAATTCATCATTTTATTGATCCCGATCTTTTCGGCTGCCTTTCTATTTCTGAGTTTTCGAAGAATTTTATTTTTGTTTTCAAGTAAACACGGAAATCAAAGTGAAAGAGGAAAGACTGAGCTCAAAAAAGAGGATAAAACTGAATGCGCTTCACTAAATTAGCTCCTTTCGAGTTCGAAAAGTTTTATTCGGTACCAACTTAGCACGTGACATAAATGTCATTCAGTACTAATTGCTGATAGAATTACCACTCTGTTCATTAACTCACCAATTGTTTTCTTTAATAACTTACAAAATATTCCTCTATTAATTTGCAAAGCTATGATATTTTCCACAAAATTTGACAGCCAAAAACCAGAACCCAGAATTCCTTGGCGAAGTTAAATTTGCAGCACAAATTTTTCATTCTTCATTCTATTCCTGTTATTTTCAACAGCAAAACAAAAAAACTTTTTGACATATGTGTAGAAAATTAATTCTAAGAGATGAAAACATCTATATTTTAGACTTTCTTGAATTTCTGGACCTCAAAATATTTTACTGAATATAAAGCACACACTACTTTAGTAAGTTTCCTTCAGGAAAATCTTTATTTAGTGAATTTTATGTTTTACCGTTGGACGATATCACTAAGTATCGATTGTTTTCAGCACTACTGACAATCTATGGTGTGGATTAAAGCATTAAACCAGTAAAAAATCTTCAATTTAGCAAAAGCAAAAATTATTTCATTAATAAAAATATTACAGCACTTAGAAGAATTCAAGATCTGAATATTACAATGAGAGATTTTTCAAGCGTAATCCTTCAATGATAAAGGGAGAAAAAAGGGAAAATATACCTTATCCAAATTAGGTACATATGTAGCAGCTTCCTTGCAATCACTTACTGCTAAATCGTGGCAGTCAACGTGTACATAATATTCACAAACTGTAAAGTATTGAACGTATTGAAGTTATTGAACGAATTAAATTTTAGCCTGATACAAAAGAACAGGAAATTTCCATTTATTTTCGGTTGGAAAGTACATAAATCTATGATCCACTGCAACTCTTGATATCAACATAAGATCATTTAATACAGTTGAATTAAAGTTGCAAGTGAAATCTAGTGTAATTCATTAAATGATTGCCCCATATTTCGCAGCTATAAAATGTCAAAAAGAAAGTTTACAAAATCATAGAAAATACAATAAATAAGAAAGAAACAAGTCAATGAAGAATTCTGTTTAGTTAATATTCTTGCAGACTTCTTACTGAACCCGAATTCATACGTTCACTGAGATTGGTTAAGAACTATTAACACTTGGCAATATTACTACAAAAAGCAAAATTTATTTTGAAAATGCAACTTACCTTCACATTCAACAGCCGCTGAATCATCGGTTTTTTTGCGACAAACACAGCAAAATCTTCGTTTGATATGTGACGGTTCAGACCACGTGTGAGCAACTGGATTCTGCAAAGAAGATTCTAAATATCAATGAAATATAAAAGACCTAAGTGAAGTTTCAAAAATTAATAAACACTGGACTTATATGGGTTCCTATATTCATACTTGATTCTGCTGCAATGAAACTCTAGATACAAAAAATCAAACCATGAATTAGGAGAAAATAAATTTTTTTGCCCAAGTAATTAAAAGCAAATCACAAAATGGTAATATGCATTTATCTCAGCCTATGAAGTCATACGGAGAGTAAATTAAAGTAGCTATCCTCTTTGAAGTTTGGTTAAATATTACATCAGGCCAGTAAAGTTGTAATTTAAAGAGCGCTAGTAAGCCAAATATATAAAATATTGGCTTCCTTAGGAAAACACTAGCTTTATTAGACATATTGTTACCTTTATCAATTGCAAGGCGACGCTGCTACAGAATGAAACTACCGTTTTCATACACTTGTCATGACATATGAAATTGCAAACTGAAAGAAAAACTTTTTTAAATCTCTAAGATAAAGCAAAATTCTATTGCCTAAGGAATCATCACAAATCTCCTGTTTCTAAGAACCAAATATCTGTTGCATTAAATGGCTAATTAATCGCGATTTTTCTTAATAAGTGGCTGTATTTTTTTTTAGATAAACTGTATTTATTATATAAAATATGCCTGATAAAACCTTACGCAGTAATATAATTTATCATGAAGCGAACTTTCAAAAATTCTAAAACATCAATGCCTTTTAAAAAGTTCCGAAGGTTTACAGAAATATTTTCCTCTTACGATAGAAGAGAACAGTGCGTTTCTATTGTTTTGGAAATAATCTTGAATTTGACTCACCCTCGCAGGCATATCCTTGTGTAAGCATTCCCCATATTTTATCACAGCAGTGATGACAGTATGTGGGTTTACCAAATGTTTTGCGAACAAAATAATGGCCATGATCACGGCCAACTGCTAACAATGTTGCATCAACGTTATGTCCTTCTGCTGCCATAATATCAGCATTCGTTGCGCACTAACTTTTTTGTGGATGTTTCTAAACATTAAAACGATAAGCCTTATTCTCTCTTCGTTATTTCTCAAATTAAAATTTCTTCAATTACCACCGAAATTTAACGCCAAGAAGTCACATATCAAATCATCTTTCAGAAGGAAATTGTCCAAACAATCAGTAAAAATTGATTTCATACTATAATGCATAATTTTGCACAAGACTTTTCAATAATTACTAATTTTATATTTAAATTCGACCCGTTTCAGTCAGCATACCAGCATGAGAAAATACAAATTGAGGAAGCAAAAATTTGTTATCATTTAAAGCAATAGAAATCTACTTACCTTCAAATGATCACAATGCATAATAAAAAAGCGCAACTTATAACTTTCAACTTTATCGCCAACTTTTAAGTCACTTCCTTAACTGCGTCAAACTGCCATTTATTTTCATTAGCCTGAAATGAAATTTTACTAGTATATATAAGACTGTTAAAGTTTCTTGCAGAAACGTGTACGATGCGAGCTGAATGCATGAATCTGACTTAAATGCCAAATAGTCAAAAACACATGACTACTTAAAGGTAAACATGTCCAAACAAATACCGAATAATTAAGCTATAATTGAGAAAAACTTAAAGTTTTTGAATGAAGCATTAAATAGTACATTTACAATAACTCTAATCTTACATAATCGCAAGAAATTTTGGCAATCGTTGACACTAACTTTTATTTACTTCGCAATAGGAAAAAAAATTATCAACAGAATAATACCAAATAACATCAAAAAATGATAAAGTAACATACAAAAAATTCAAAAATGGAAAGTTCAAAATTTCCACAAATACATAAAATAAAATGAACAAACATAGAATGTATTCTGTGTTGTTTGTAAGAAATGAAATCGTTCGAATAACTCTGTAAATTAATTCCACCTGTTAATATGCTAATGTAGATGTATGCTAATCTTCCTTTATAATTTTATAATTCATTTCTATGAGACATTAATGAAGTATACAGGAAAATTGAAGGTATTCTGGAAGTATTTTCTGGGAAAATCTATCAACAAGCATATCTGCTACTTACTAGCTTTTGTCAGTAGCACCGCTACTTCATGTAAACTAAAAAAATTCAACTTCAGAATACCTTCAATTCAATTCAGAAAAACAATCATCAGAAACTGATGGGAATAGCACTACTCTTAAATATATTTTAATGCTCAAGTATATTGGATGCATTATGTAAAGAATTTACTAATGGGATAGATGAAGAATAAGTCTCGCTAATAAGTAAAGATAGATGAAGAATAAGTCTCGCTAATATGTAAAGATAGATGAAGAATAAGTCTCGCTAATATATAAAGAATTTGCTACAGATAGATGAAGAATAAATCTCGGAATATCCAAGAAATTTTAATATACTAGTGAAAAATATTAGAAAATAAAAGATAAAATGAAAATTTCACTACCAAATCGACTATACAACTATTTAAAAAGCATTGGAGGATCATACTACGGTATTTATAGTTATCAGTACAGTAGGATGATTCCACTAAATTGAAAAATAAAAAGAAATGAAGAATTAAAAGAGAATAAATTAATTACATCATTCTCTTCCATATTATACTGATTTCTTCAACTATGAATTGATCAAAAACAATAAGTTTATTCATATTTTATTTGCTACTATTTTAAATCTTTTTTATTTTTATTTAAAAATCATTGTTAAAACAATCTTTTCTAATCATTTTTTTTTTTTAAATATATTTATAATCAATATATAGCTATATTACAATCTTTACATATACCGTATCATGATCCTAACAATGATTTGAATTAATTTAACATTTCTTCAGTCTCGTAAAATTAAGTATTTTTGGTGCAATTCAATAATGAAAATGTAAAAGAAAGGAATGCTATGATAAAGCTAAAGCCATAAGCTATATTGGCCTAGGAATGCTATGAAAAAGCTAAGCTAAATTGGAATAGGCACATAGCATTGCAGCATGCTAGAAGTGCATTAATTTATTGTATTATTCTTATTTACTGCTTAACAAATATCGCTTAATTGTAATCAAATTTAAATGGCAACTAAAAGTACGTGAATTATAGGTCAGAAAGAGAAATGAGAAGTAAAAGTTTAAGAGATTGAAAGAAGAAGCAGTAGTACCTTGATGGACGGAATGCAATAATGGTGTAAGGAAGTGAGGGATGAGAGAGAAGATTGAGAAGGAATGGCAATCCATGAGGGATAGGCTATAAAGGCATGTATGTTTATGATGATACACTAGGCCATTACTTTGCTTAACCTTAGTCTATTTCTCTTCTATACCTATTTGCTTCTATAGAAGCATTTATCTATCTATCGAGTACGAATGAATACTTTAGCTGCTTCCTATTCTCTCTATTTCATACATTGACACTAAGCTTACTTAGGCATGAACGGGGCCCTTCCTCTCTAAATTGATCTTGAAAGCAACGATTAATATCGAATCTCTTGCATAATGGTCTCCATACGTTTATGACATTAGATGAACAGATTGCTTTTCTTGCGTGTATCGGTGTGGGTGGATACGTGAACGAGTGGACACGTGAATGGATGGACACGTGAATGGGATATTCAAACTTAATCATTCATCATTTCGAAAAAAAAAATCTCTGAATAGATGATCTCATTTCTTTTCTTAGGACATACCTCCACAGATTGTGATCATTGGACATTATCAAGAAAAGAATGACCCATTCGCATATATGTTAATTAATTATTTTCTTCACTAATGTCAAAGAATGCCGAAAGGATTAATAAGCTGCAAACTTATTGAAATTAATTGTTAAAAATATTTCTGGCATAAAGTTTGCTAAGAATATTCGCAGGTAAACGATTCATCATTCCTTATGCTTGAAGTAATAACTTCTTTATCTATTCCTCTATTGTTCGACCATATTTACAATCTTAAACTCTTTTATTCCAGAAATTGTTTATACTAAATGTATTGCGCTATTCTAAATCACGCCATATTTATAAAGGATTTTCCTTTTCCTATCACATTTAAATCTTTGACAAGCCTTGACAATCCACAGTCTCATTTCTAGCTTCAATTTCATTTTCCACTCGATTTCCTATTCAATCTCATTTCTCATTAATCAAACACACATCTATAAATAAATATAATTGAAGAAAAAAAGAAAAAAAAAAAAACATCTATAAATGTATTTGTATTCTTTGTATTCACTAAAAAAATTATTACTGTTATCATCGATAAACTTTTATCAATGTGTTGTGTTAAGAAACAAAAAAACTTCATTGTCAATCTCCTCTAAACAAAGGTAAGAAATTTTTCCCACAACAACTATATTTATTAGTGTATTTGTGAAGATTTATAACTGTACTCTGAAGCAAAAAATTAAAGAATGAAGAATTGAAGGAAAAATTCTTCAGTAATGGAAGCTTTTGAACTTTTCGAAGAATGGAAGAAAAATTTTTGTCACCCAATAATACTACTAATTATGTAATTTATAATGTAAAAATCGGCATCGTGGCTCGTTATTGCCAAAGATTTGGAAGATTTTATCAACGTTGAATGAATGAATTGAGCCTGCTCAAGATACCAGCTTGCGTGAACTATCTCCTATTCTTTACTTCAGAGGTTCATCTGCTACGGCCTAGCAAGCTTGGAGAGTTAATAAATGTCCACATTACTATTCCTCAAAACAAAAATTTATATTTCCAAGCATTATTTGCCAGATTACAACGGGATGCTTGCATCATAGTGATCGAATAAAAATATTTGATTTGCCAAAAAAAAATTTCATACCTTTGGAAGATTTTTAATTGAAACATTAATCTGAAGTCTGTGATATGGATCATCGAATCTCTTCTTTGCAATGCATTCCACTCCTACCTGAACAGAATTTATTGCAGCGCGAAGACTTCTATTAATGATTAAATCAATCTCTAATTCTAACTCCATTCTAATCCTAAAGCCCAAACACGAGTATCTTTTGTGCTTCTTTTAACAATAAATAAGCAAAAAAATATTTTATCTATCAACTTCCACTTCAGATGAAAGATTGAAATGCATGTAAATCTCCTTGAACTTTATTGAAGCAAAACTTTTAAATACATGATATACCATCTGTTGAAGAATATTCTTATGTGCTAAAATCCGTCGTTTTATAGCAGTTCAACATCTAACATTATATAGCACTAACCTTTTCTGCAATAAATTTCAAATATTCGATAATGAAACTGCATTACAAAAATTTGCCTCATAGCCTAAAATAATATGAAATGTGGTACTATGAAATACTTACAAGTTTGATCGAATGCAATTTACAGGAGCTACTGAAATAAGAAAAGATTTTTGATATCATTTTTTTTATCAGAAAAAAAGATAGATAAAGAATAAACTGGAAATAATTTAAAAATACATAATTTTTTTTTCTTTCTAGCTTTTTGTGTTTACATAATAGAAATTTGTGTATTCAATAAGTGATATCGTCATTGCACTTAAACTACAGAGAAGATATGATCGTGTTTAATAATGGCGAAGCGATCATCCAGAAAAGTTTAATTTTGTATGGTTGTAATCCATCTGTGCGGGTAGGTGATGCCATCGTTGCTGTAATGATAATATTTTAATATAAATAAAGATTTGAATCAGGTCAGCATGTTAATTTTTTAATACTTTCATTCAATTGGTCATTCTACAATTTTATATTGTATTCAAAACCAATTTAGCAAAGGAAATTTTAGCTTTTTCTGCAAGCAGCGCAGACACGTACAAAACTTACCCTCACGGTATATCGTTAAAAAAGTGAAGTAGAAACAGATAATAAAATTGACCGTTATGTTGTCGAATTGAAAAAAAGCAATGATTATGAATCTTTTAGAATAATGCCAATTGTTGACCATGATTGTGTATGTTTTTTTAATTAATTTGTTTTAAAAACTTCATTAGGTAATGCTAAAGCAGAAGTCTGAATTTGAGAACAAGCTTTCCATCAAATGATTTGCTCAAATTTGTGCCTGAAAATATAAAATTTGAAATACTGTATGTAGCATTCAAATCTATCAGCTTTATACTGAATGCGTTGTGAAAAGAAAAGCAAATCTGATCTTTCACTGCTAGCTGAACTCAGTTTAACTTAATAGATACGACGATTAAAATATGCATTTTTCTTCTAAAAAATAGTAAAATTTAGTTTCGATTCCTCAACTCATATGGACTTTGCTTGAAATCATTTTTTCAGGGATTGATACAAAAGGTGGACAGGTTAGCTAGCAACTGAAGCTGGTGTTAAAAGAAACAGAATCAATTACAATGATAAACGATGAACCGATGCAATCATTGGAGAGTTTTGAAAGTCTTATCAAAAAGCAATAGAAAATTGTTCTAAACATTTCTCGTGATTCAAAAATTAAAAGGAATTAAGTTGAATTTGCAAAAAGATAATGTGTGACATGATAAATGAATACTGAAGAAAGATTATTGAAATTTAGCCATTTTTAATGTCTTTTAAATTGTTGCAGCATACTTTAAAACAAGTGCCATCAGAGATAGTAATTAAAATGGCAAATTGCTGTCTTTCGGCAAATATTGAGAGAACAATAATAGAAAAGATGAAGAAAATAGGGAAATCAATTTTCCTTAATTACTTCGAAATTCACTATCAGGTCTTCAACATTCATATTTCTTATGAAAGCGGAGATACTTGAGATATAATAGTAAAAACTTGATAGTAATCAAAGTTTATTTGGATTATTTGGAGAAGCAAAATTTGAGGTAAATAAAGTAATACGATTTGAAACTTCTGCAATAAATGTTTCATAACCTTTGACTCTTAAAAAATTTTCTGTTATGCAAGAAAAATAAATGAAAGGAAAGAAAATGCAAATGTGCAAAATTCGCTCTTTTCATTTTTGAAATATTCAATGTATAAATAACATGAGGAAATAAAGTTCTTTCATATCGACACTAATGGAATGAAATTTCAGAGTGCTGAGTAACTTTACTTACAACGAATACAACGAATAAATGAAGACTAGAAAGAAACATTATCAGAAATATTGTCAAAATCGATATAACAGCTAATACACCAACATTAGTTACCACTACTATTTACAGAGTTTTTTCACTTCCCATCAGTTTTATTCTCTTTGCCCTGAACTGAAACTATTTGCAAATTTCATATTTCACTTTTCTTCTCTTTTTTATGAACTAATACCGAAACATAACAATATAATTTTACCATTCAAAATCTATGAGTTGATAAGCCTTGCAGTCCTTGCAAAATAGAATTTCATTTCTCACACATAGCATTGCAACTACTGTAAGTGGATGTGATACAACGACTCTTCATAAATGAATTCTAATATAGTTGGCGCCATACGAAGCAATAAGTTTACGATTGGATGAGAACTTAATGATTTCATGTTCCATGAATAAATCTCATGCTCAGAGTAAATTCTTAGTGATATGTATATATATATATCAAGGAATGGAATCGCAATTACGGATTGTAATCAATTTTTCAAATTTTTGAGGATGCTACTGTTGATGGAAGAGTAAAGATCAGCTCCAATTTAAATCAATTTTACACTTAAGGTTTTACGTTATTTAGTCAGCGGGTGAGCAAAAAGCGATTCTTATTCCTTTACTCTAAAATCAATTACTTTTTAAATACACTCCAGATAATGGATGATTATAAAAAATGATTTGCAATTTACTAAGTAACTAATACTTATATTTTCAAAATCTAAAAAAAATTTTTTTCATCGCTGATTTCTGATTGATAAAAACTCCATTACGCCAGTCAGACAGAGACCTCTTGCATTTAATCATTATCTGCTTCAATCTGACTTAATATTATCTTTCTTTGTATAGCATCAAGCCCGCAGAACGTTGATCAAAGGGTTAATGTCTTATCAGGAGTAAATATAAGATATAGAGATACTATAAAATATGAATTTACGGTTTTTTTTTTTTTTTATAAAAAAAAAAAAAAAAAAAAAAAATAAAAAAAAAAAAAAAAAAAAAAAAAAATAA
>JARVGP010000550.1:0-33726 GCA_029876185.1 Mansonella ozzardi | reverse complement strand
TTTGTAGTGTGAATATGGAATGACCATTAGGTTTGTAGTGTGAATATGGAATGACCATTAGATTTGAAGAAATGACAAAATATTACACATTGATTAGTGTGCAGCAGTGATTGAGAGGGAATGTTTATCACTCTATGTTTTTTCTCTGTGCTGCCTTCTCTTTCTTTAGAATAAATTAGCACGCAACTAAAGCACGTATTGTTTAAATTTCATTTTTTTACGCTTAAAATTTAGAAATAAAATGAAATTGGTGGCGCATTCCTGCGTGTTTATTGGTATAGGTGAAATTTCATAGAGTAAGTTGAAGGCAGTAGTAACATATGATCTGGAAGAATCATATCAACACAAATAGTTAGTATGCGTGAAAAAGAATTCATTGAACGTTATGATGAAGGCTAAATTACATCCTTTTGTTTCGTATAATTATCATAGTGAAATGTAAATTCAAGAATTTAGATTTATGCAAGCAGTATTTGACAGGCTTATATTATATGTGCTACATGCTAAAGCGTATCAAACGTAACGTTTTAGTAACCACTTTATTGATAAAGATTGGGCGACCGTGATTAGCTCCAATTGTTTTTCAAATTTATTAGCGTATGATAACACATGTTTTTGTAACGTCATATAAAATGCAAGGAAGATGATAATGATCTTACTTACGTTTTTTCAGATATAATTATGACAAAGTCATAGCTGGTAGATTTCCGTCTGTCATTAATGGCAAGTGACGAAGAGTTAAGTAGCACAGAATCTGGAAAGATTGACATTGAAAAAGCTCGTCTTGGCCCTCCCGATCGTTGGCTTTATTGTCCACCACTAGGCTCGGTACATTTAGCTATAAGTTGTTTCATTTTTACATTTTATTTCAGGTTGATTCCGCAGTCCAAATTATCAGAAAATTTACAGTACTTCTTCTTCCTTTTAGCCATTTCATTTCTTAGAATTATCCGAAATTTCATTGTTTTCTGAAAAATTAAGTAATTCACTTCGGTTTGATATAATTTAATCACGTAAATTTTGTTACTTATAAAACTTACAATACTTGCAAGTTTATTTCAGAACTTTCACATTATTTAAAAGATTATTTAAGAGCTCTTCATATGATTGCTTTACAGATTTTGAATATTGACATTGGGAGAAGAAGATGTGTCTGGTAAATTTATAAGCATTTCAGGTTGTTGCAAAGCATTTTTTGCCTTTCAAAACTCCTCTTTGTAAAATATATGATGATCAAATTGAGAAGAAATGGCAATTTCATCCGCGGGATGTTTTCGCATACAAACTTCATGGTGTTGAATCGGGTGCAAGGATTGGGTTATGGGTCGATCTTACAAAAACCGATCGTTATTACAATAAAAGAGAGGTATTATGAATTTTTTATAATTATTGTAATTTGTTATTGATTTCTATTTTCACGGCACATTTTCTTTGTAGCCTATAGCTTTATTATCATTGTTCTTATTCGAAATACGTTTTAATATTTGATTCTGCTTTACTCCTGCTTGTTTAGGTCGAGAAACGGAATTGTATTTATAAAAAAATTCCATTGCAAGGTCATGGCGAAGCACCGTCTGCTTCTGAAACAGAACAATTTTGTCGGATAGTACGCGTATTTCTTCAGGTTAGCGATTAAATTTGTCGATATTATTACTTTATCATTTGTTTTTTTTTTTTTGTAACTTTGAACAGATTTTCATTCTGTGATAACATATTGAATTCTAGCATTGAGTAATTAAATTTATCTTTCATCTACATTCTTTGAAAACATAATTAATACTGTCATCTTGGAAAAATATATGGAATCTGCTTTTTGTACATTTCATATGGATGGGGAAAAAAAAAGCTTTTAATTTTATGATTCCAATTCATAATACTAAAATGTCATAACATTCACAGGGCATATTTCCAGGCGAATCCAAAAGATATAGTAGCTGTGCATTGCACTCATGGATTTAACAGAACAGGCTTCCTAATAGCAGCATATCTTGCTAGTGCTATGGATTGGGCAATCGATGCTGCTATTTATTCATTTGCACAGAAGAGACCAAATGGTATTTATAAGCAAATGTATTTGGATGAACTTATGCATAGATACGGCGATGAAGATGAAAGAATTGAGGTTCCTTTTTGATTGAGTTCCCTTTTCTTGCACTGATGCCATTTCCTTTTTCAAGTTAATTTTTTTAATATCTTTTTTCTGAACTTCATAGTACTTTTTCGGTTATAAATGACTTATTAGCAAAGGCGAAATTCATGTGATATTTATTTTGGATTTCTTAGTGTTTACGTTTGGTTTGTGTATTTTTAATGAACACCATATTTATCGAGATGTGAAACATGGGACAAAAAAAAAAATTGAAATTAAATGTAGGCACCACCACGTCCCGCATGGGAAAATGGCCCAGTTGACGGTGATAAAACTCAATGTGACGATGTCGATACTAATCAAGGTATCTCAAGTTACATTGTGTGTTTCTTCATTTACACTCTTCATTCCCTTTAATTTTTTTTGTAATCTAAGCCAATATTCTATTTTTAAATTGCGTTAGCTTGTTTTTAATAAAGAGTACCCTAACTTCAGTCGGTAGGTTACATCCATATTTCAGTGGTTTTTTTAGCTTTATCAAGTCATCACTAGGAGTACTACTGGTAGCTGTGATTCTTACTGCCCATCAGTAAAAATGTTGAAACTAATTTATATTCTTATTTCTAGACGAGCCTAAATTTATGGATGGAGCCGTGCCTAGTGTTAAATACGTATCAGATCCTATTACCCGAACCATTTTACAAAATAAGGTCATTTATTTTTTTAAACATTTTCAAAGTTTTTACACATCTGTAGCTTGTTTCGCTTCATCTACTGGATAATTAATTCGTTAGATTTGCATAAGTATTTTTCAAAAAGTATTTAAGCATTAGTAGGATCAACTGATTATGAATTATCCCGCATACTGCTAGTGTGTGAACCTTCTAAATAGATCCAATTTTTGTAAAACTTATTTCCTATTCGTAGATATTTCTTTCTATAATACATATGCTTTTTATTTCTCCGTTGTAAGGTTCAAAGAAAGCAGAAATATAAAATACCTTGATTTGCAGATGGTACTACATAATTAAATAGTATTATTCTTCTCTTATAATTTATAAGAGCATTCAGATTAGAGACATGAGTGGTTATAAAAGAGATGGGTTTCCTGGCAGTCAACCAGTATCTATGGAAAGAGATAATTTACATTTTTTGGCTGAGAAGAAATATATGGTGTCTTGGAAAGCCGATGGAATCAGGTGAATGAATGTTTTTTTAAAGTAGTATAGGCATTATTTTGGTTCAACAATTAAATACGAAGCTTAGATACAGAAAGAAAATAAATAAATTGTGTTAAGGACAGTTAGATAGATTATCCCTGTTCTGCTCAATGAGATATATGATTCTAGTTTAATGGAGTTAAAGATGAATTGAACGGTTGAACTATTTTCTCCTCATTTATACATTTGTTACTAACAGATATGTTTACTTTAGATATATGGTTCTTATCGACGATGAAGATTCAATATATGCATTTGATCGCAATAATAATGTATTTAAAATATCTTGCATAACATTTCCACACAAAAAAGAATTCCGTCATATTCGGAATACCCTCACAGATTGTGAAATGATAATCGAAAAGGTTAATTTTGGGGTTTATTTTTGTGCGTTTTTTTACCTAAAATTAGGCTGTGCAAAAATGGCAATTTTCGGAATTGCATTGCAATAGATACACCTATTAATGCTTGTTCATTGGTGAATGTTAGATCGAAACATATATTAAGTGTTGGAAGTATCTTGTATAAAAGATTTTCAAAATGAAGATGCTGTTTTTGAATGACATTACATTTCTACAGGTAAAGGGAGAAGATGGTGTCATTATAGATGTTCCAAGATTGCTCATCTACGATATTATTAAATTCGAGGTTTTTGCTTCATTATGTTATGCGAGTCTTTTGCTGTTTTTTTTTTTTCTATCAAAAGCGTAAAAAGGAAATTAAGGATATCTGAGTTAGTAGCGAAGGATGTTTGCTTTGTTTAGGGACAGAACGTAGGCGAGTGTGATTTCATTACACGTTTGTCATGTATTCGTGATGATTTAATTCAACCTCGTCGTGATGCATTAAGAAGTGGTCGTATCAAAAGAGAAAATGAACCAATAAGTATACGTAATAAGGTATGATAAGACGTTGTTTTTTTTATTAACTAGCTTTTTTAATATCATAGTTCTTTTCTTTTTGGAGCTGTTTTTGCAGGATTTTTGGGAATTGGAAGCGGTTCGAAAATTATTTGATGAAAAATTTACAAAAAATGTTGGGCATGAAATTGATGGCTTAATTTTTCAATCGGTAAATGAAGTAAGTTTCAAAAAGAATTTTTCTTATAAATTTTTTTCAACAAGTCGTGATGCATCGAGAAGTGGTCATATCAGGAGAGAAAATAAAACTTTTTAAGGCGCTAAGCTGCTTGATGTTAAAGTTTTCTGTCCTGAATATTGCTTCCTACTTTTCATTTATGTGAATCTAGAATGAATTTCAAACAGATCTTATTAACTGATCTTTATTAATAATTAGAGGAAGTCATTTCCAGTATGTATTGAAATTCAGAAATACTGAAGCATATTGAAATTCATTTAATGCTGAGCATTTAAATTAGCTTCATAGAGCTTTATACAAATTTTGTTTTAGTTTATGATTATTATCAGTTAGCTTTTAGTTTATTGCTTTGACATTGAAATCAATATATTTTGCTCACTTTCTAGCCATATCGTTGTGGACGATGTGACACGTTGTTGAAATGGAAGCCTCCATCTCATAACTCAATCGATTTTCAACTCAAGATAAGACGCATTTCGAAACCTGGTGAATTACCAGAACACATTGGCTTCCTTTTTGTACAAAACCAGTTAGAGCCAATGGCACAAATGAAAGCTACAAAGAAGTTGTTACCGTATGATAACAAAATCATTGAATGTACTTTTAAAGTTAGTCATTTATTTGGTATCCCAGATTTCTAAAACACATATACATATACGTGCCCTTCGAAATATATTCGTTGAACTATCAGTGGAAGATGAATCAGTGTAGTGAAGTATTATCTTTAAATGAATAGTCTACTCACTTGGTGTAGCAGAATAATCGGTGGATACGAGTTTTATATAAGTTTTTGACAGAGAACTGTCAGACATTAAATACGCGAAGCTTGCTAATGTTCAAAATAACGAAGTTATTGAAATTTCCCGTATGCTGGTGGACTCTAGTAGTATTCTGACAGTTTCATTCTTTATTGCTTTATATTTGAAAAAATTTTTTCGTGGACAACTCCAATTATTTGTATTATTGCAGAATGGCAAATGGGAATTCATGCGTGAGCGTACGGACAAAAGTTTGCCTAATTCAAGCAAAACAGCAAAAGCTGTTTATAACAGTATCATTTATCCGATTGATAAAGAATCATTGATAGCTTTCGTTGAGAAAATATGTACGCAGAAAATGAAAAGATCTGCTCTACAATCAGCTGATGATGTTATTCAGAAAATTCCCAAGACATAAGCAGCTTATTTAGCTTTCTTTTAAGCAGCTTATTTGGCTTTGTTTTGTTTGGAATACTGTGGAATTTCAATGAATACCTCATTTCGAAAATTTTCGAATTTTTTGACAGTTAATCTGAATAAACTAGAAAAATATTCAGTCCAACTTTTGGGATTTTCATTCATAAAGCTATTGCTTTTCTTGCTTTGTGTATTTGATTTTTAAACAGTTTAGGTATTAATTATAGTTGTGGTGTCATTTCCGCCTCATCAGATTGTGTTTCTTCAAATTTCAGAAGTGAACTTTCGAATTCGGTTAGTATTATTAGCAAGGAATGGAAATTTACGAAGGTTTAATCTGCTTTCAAATTTCGCAAAGTTTCAGTGTTATATCATGAAAATCATTACAAAAAACTTTTTTAATTCAACAAAATGCTCATTTAAGGAGTTTTCAAAATAATCAACTTCCCAATAAATGCACAAATTTTCATCTCCTAAGAAGCATCCTTATAGTAAAGCAGATTTGAAAAATGTTTTTTATTGGGAAGTTGATCATCTTGAAACCTCCTAAAATGAGCATTTTGTCGAACATGCTTTGTGCATTGCGAAGCTGTGAATATTAACCATTTTTCGGCACAGAACTGGATTTAGATAAAATAATTTTTAGAAATAAAATATACAACTAATATCAAATATTTCACAATTTCGAATTGCTTTTTGTATTGTGCCACAAATTGATAAATTTATGAGTCAATTAATTGCTTAATTTTTGTGAATGTTGCGATGTTATTTACGTTGTTTCAATTTTAAATATGTTTATATGGGATATTAACGGGTTTTTGCATTGTCTTACAAAGTAATCGTAATTTACGTACAACTTCACAAGTAATTTGACATTCATATATTAATTCTAGCAGTTTTCAATTTTTTTTTTTTTTGTAGTAATTGCAAAGAATAAACGTATTCACGTTACAAAAAAAGCTGTATATGTGACGAAGAGATGTATGCGTATATTTCTGAATGATGTGGACTATTATTTTTATATAATAGGCTAAATAAATCTAATTACAAAAAATTAGTTTATGCAGCTGAAAGTTAAAAGTTAAAATTAAATAAAGTAATAAAAGTCAGATGAAAATATAGAATTTAAAATTATTTGACGAGAATTTTGGAAGGACGGGATGCGTATGACTTCTGTGATCCATAGCAATTTTCTCCTTAATAGTCTTTGGATGATGCAAATAAGAGATAACAAAAAAGAGATACTTTTTTCAGAATTTATTACAAGAAGTCTCTAAGAGTTTTAAAATAATGCAGAAAACTGAGAAATATGAGTGGAATTGAGAAAAAAAGATCATTTTTGTAGAAAATATGGCAATAATTGATAGCACTTCCAATTGATAGAAATATTATTGAGATATCAGAATTCATAGAGGTTACACCATACTACATCCGGCTAATGCCAGCTTAACATTCTGTAACATCTGGCATTATGTACAAAATCACAAATACACTAGAAAGTCATTTTTCTTTTTCTTTAAATGAAATTTAAAAAATTAATAGCAGAAAGAAAATAAAAATATTCTTACAAGCAACATGAAATCTGGATTATCTGTAAGTAGAAATTGATATACTACATAATCTAATATATATGTAGTAGTGCATATTGTACTGGATCATTCAAGCCGATTTCACCGCTTGATAGCTATCATTGCATCATACCATCTAAAGTTATAAACTGATCCATTTCTCTTCAGCGAAAAAAAGATTCTGATCTGATGTATTCATTTTTGATTTTATTATGAATAAATTTAATGCACGCAAGTATTCTTAATATTATTATTTCTTCCTTATAATAAACTTATGATTGAACGAAATAAAATGAAATTATTAATTTCAGATTAATAAAACAATTATGCGATAGTAATCAGTTATTGATATTGATAATACAAGGGATAAAGTGACGATAAATACACATTAACGTTGCATAACAGAATAAAGTAATAAAATAATATGTTGAGTTTTTTCCTAAAGTAAAATTAAAGATTAAAATTTTTGATGATTTTTTTATGATGCGACATTTAAAATCTGAGAAATGTCAGCTAAAGAGAAACACATTTACTGAAAACTAAAAAAAAAATATATTACTAAAAAAATTTTACTTAACAACACATTTATAAGACATTTTATCGATTACAAATATTTCTTAAATCTAAATATCAATTCTTAGATATATCTTGACATTAAATATTAAGTAATATAATTATAGCAAGATATATTTTCATAGAAATTCGAAAATTCCACAAAGTGTCAATTTCTTATTTCACTCAGTCATCAAGATCTCTTTACAGAACCTGTTGGATGTCCATGAGATTTTACATGAAATATATGCTATTGAATTTTAGACATCTGATAGACAAAACTCTCATAAATGATCATTTTATTAGTCAATCTTACGATACATTTAAAATTTTAGGATGTATGGCACAATTATATTAAAATCATACAGAAAATTTTTCATCTTCTGTGAAACTACTACTGTAGCCCGTAGAGATGTATGATCTACATATTTTACAAATACACTCTCTAAATTTCTCCTAGAATTAGTCATTTTTGATTTCCATTAATAAAGGTCTCTAAGGTATTTCAAAAAAAAAAAAAATCTGCCAAAATAAGCCTGTTAAAAACTCATAAAATTGAAACGACATTTTTATATAACTTATACTATATATGCACAATATGCATTGTAAGTTTTTCACTTTGTAAAATTTTAATTTTCGCATTTATTTATAGCTATTTTATTTTTTGCTTCATTTAAATGCAAATGAAAATTCGTACTTGTGATATTAACCATAAAAGTAGGAAAATTTTACTGTCTATTTTAAGCTTTCATGCGATATATGTAGCAATTCTTATTTGTCTGCATACTAACTTTAGAAAATAATTTTTAAGCAATCGCTTTCAATGGGAACTTTTTATTGTTTGCTTTTTTTATGTATTTTTTTATTAAAGCTTACTGATATACATAAATCTAAATTGTGATTTTTCGCATTTCAGATTTTAATCCATTGCGCATATGTTATGTTGATCAATGTGACTAACTTCTGTGTTATTTTCATTTCAGTATTTATCCTTCAAATATCATCGAAAAATTCCAGAGATTTCAACCCTGTATAACTTCTCATTCATTTCTATTTCATTTAGTTGTAGTAAAATTTGAAATTAAGTTTGCGACTATTTTTCAAATTTTTCCCACAGATTTTCAAATATTATCATATATTAAAATTATTTCATTCCATAAATCAATCATCCTTCTTGTTTTGCCAAACTGACCATTTGGTAAATTTTAGAGCAAATAATAATTGGGATTAAAGTGCAAAATAAAGTGACCAATAAGAAAAGTATTACTTGGCCCTTTTTTATATAAATTTCTATTTGTTTATTGCTAATTTAAACAATTTGTAATTTACAGGATTATTTGTCGAAGTTGAAAGGCCAAATTAATGTGAAACTTTCAAATCGCATTCCAAAAACTTACAAGTATTTATTCTTTGTTGTTTTGAACTGTAAAAAAAAAATTCAATGATATTGTTTTTCTCTGTTAATGTCTTATTTTAATTTAGTAATATTATGGAATAAGAGTAATTTAGATCACATAATATTGACATCATTTACCATATGACTAATGCTTTCCAACTAATTGTCCTTATTTTTTTTTACAAAATATCTCAACAAAATTTGAATTAATAAATTCCAAAATATCTTCTTCCAACATTTCTCTACTACATGCCATTAAGTATCATTGTTTAAATTCGCGCAAGCCTAATTTCCTCTGAACTGCTTGCCCTACGATTAAATGAAAAACGTTAAAATAGATATAACGACAAATTATATTTAAGCAGAATTTGCAGATTGTTTCAAAAATTTTAGGAAACTAAAATTAATTAGTGAATTTCATGGATCGAGACGACAAAACATTGAGAAAATATTTAGTGGAAGTTATATTGTAAAACACTCAAATCAAAATGGTTGGTAATACTTTTATCATTATTTGATCGATTGAGAAAAAAAAAAACTGATGACATTCTAATGAATGACTTATAAACAATCCGAGACAATGCAATTAATTGGCATTTTAAACCTTTCTAATAAGCTTGAGCTTGTATGCTTGCTTCTTTATATAACTGTATGTACTTTGACTAACTAAAAATTATTCTAATACAAAAAGTAAAGATATTCTTTAACTAGCTTCAAATTTAATAAATTAAATCATTGAAAGCTAAGCAAAGTAAATAACAATCAATGTTCCATAGGAAAAAAAATTATGCTTTTGGTGATTATACTTCAGTGATAAAAGTTGATTTCGTTTTTTCGTAAAATTTCTATTTTTTTTATTATTTTTGTTTTTTTTTGTTATTTTATTTTTTACTTTTTTATTTTTTGTATGCTATTTTGTTATTTCAGATTCTTACAAATTATATAAATGGAAGATGAAGAATTTGACTTATACGATAGGAGCCATTCCTAAGCAGTTATCTCGAAAAATTGTTAGGTATGATATTCTCATTGCTTCTATAAGAGATTCCAGGTTAGTTTCGTTTTTCTTTTAATTTAATTTTAACAGTTTCACACACATATCTCTTTACCAATTAACTTCCGATTCATGAGGAATTTCCGGATTGTGATGAAGAGAGCTTTCGAAGAATGGTCATTGGTAACGCAGTTAACTTTCACTGAGGTCGCAAAGAATGGAAATATTAAAATCGCCTTTGTGAGAGGACAACACGGAGATGGCTATTCTTTTGATGGACCAGGTTTCTCAAAGTTTTATTGCATTAAATTTAATGCGCCAAGTCTTAACTTTTTACTACTTGTGAATTGATCAGATCTTTTACCTATCTGCTATATTAATTCCGGTTAATACCTAATCGATGATTAGAAATTGCAAATAACTTGTCTATTTCCTGGAAATTTTTTGCTCACATTGATGTAATTTGAGCAATTGATACTAACTGCCTTTCGATGATAGAAATAATGACTGATAAGGATAAATTCAGAATAAAAATTTCGAAATGCTTAAAAAAGTCTAATTTTTTAATTAAGTCATTTATTTTGGATATATTATTTAATATTACTGTAAATTAAGCAGAAATAAGCTTATATTTATTCAAATGACTATATGGGATTGCCCATGTATGGTAATTATATTCATTTCTTAAATTTGAAAAAAAATTAATCATTATGATGAACCTTGATGACAGAAGGCTGCTGATTTCATTTGCAGCAATACTAATTAATCATTCAATTCAATCAGCAGATTTGCTTTGTTGTTTGACGAGAAACAAAAATTGAATTAAATATTCTATTTCAATAAAATTCATGGAAAGACTTGAAAGGTAGTAAGCTAAATTTTTTGACAGGTAAAATATTAGCACATGCATTACTTCTACCATATGGTGTGATTCATTTTGATGCAGATGAGAGATGGGCTGCTATGATTGTCACAGGGTTTTCCAGGTTTACCTCATTTTTTTCATGCTGAACTTTTTTTCTTTTTTTAATGGAAAATAAATTAAATGAATTAAATGTATTTTCTTCAACAAAATTATTTATAAACAATAGAAATATTGTAGATACGATGCCATCGATTTGTTGCCAACAGCAATCCATGAAATTGGACATATTTTGGGCTTAGAGCATTCCTGGGAAAATGGTTCGATAATGTCACCAATTTATCAGTATCACTCTATTGGTGAAAATGGCAAATATGTGAAACCCAAGCTTACAAACTTCGATATTTTACACATACAAGAATTATATGGTAATTCTTCTTTTTCCAAAGAAAACATAACTATACGTATACATACATGTGAATATTATCATGCATCCAAATAATGTTGAGTAATATATGCTTGCGAACACGTTTGCTCATGTGTTTAGTGCATTTCATAGATTCCATATCAAAAAAATTTTTTTTAGAATGGAAACAAAGTAGTAATTTCACAATTAAAAAAATGTCGCAATCAAAATTTTGACTGTGAGAATTTCTTTGAGGTGAAAAAAAAGAAATTCAAATGAAACACTCAAAAACCGAAATCAATCAATTTGAGACAACAGAAATGCTTTCGATTGAGAAGAAGAACCTATCAATTTAATATTTGACCATTCATGGAATGATGAAGACGTGAATAACACGTGAATAGCAGCATATCATAGCTCTTCATTGCATTTCGATCAAAATTAATTTCAATTTAAAAATTCAATGTTTCTTATGCATAAATAAGCGATTAAATTAATATGCAGAAAAAAAAGATATAGATCGAAGTAATCGATAATATACTGTAGAAAAATTGTAGCATTCGATATTGCTGTTTCTAAAATTTCAATGGCAGATTAAATAGTAATTAAGCTGTTTCAATGATGAATGTGATAATTTAATTTTTTCCATAATTTTCATTTCAATTTATACATTTATTGATTTTGAAGCCTATTAACTGCTTCATTATATTTATCAGATTTCTATGTTTGCTGTGATTGATTCAATTAAGCATTTCACTCATAAACCACAATGCTAACATTAATTTGATAACGTTCAAGCATGTTCATTTTTGAAAATTATTTCTTAAAGTTGAGAGAAAAAAGCACTTAGAAGTACATTTCATTTATACTTCAACTATTGCAGAGAAATAAAGATATTAAGCATTGTTAAAACAAAAAAAATTGTTCAAAAATGTAAAAAGAAAAAATTTTAAAAATTTTTATTAAAATCTTTACTGCGCTATTTTTAAATACAAATTTCGTTTGTTATTAATAATTTTGAGTGGCGTGGTTGTTTAAAATGTTATTAAATTCAATCAGCATGACGATTGTTGCATTTTGTAATTTCCATGCGGTCGTTCCCCGTCATCATTAGTATAATCGTTATCACTACTCATGCGCAATTTCGTGTACGAAACCCAGTTAGTTATGGAATTTGAAATATATGCTTGAAGTTCAATGAAATTTAAAATCGACATGTGAAATTAAATTTAACTGATCAAATAAATTGTAAAATGTTGCGAAATTGATTTATTCAAATATTCCAAATTAATGCTTCTTTTAAGTTTATTTTCTTAATACTGCAGTGCATCAATAGTACATATTCAAAATAATTAATCAATTAATTAACAGATGTAACAAGTTAAGTTGAAATTATCGAATGCATAGTTTAACTTAATTCAAAGAGTGATAATGCCAATAAGAGGTATATAGACGTGAAATTAATTCGTGTATTTTGGAATACGTTAAGTAAAGAGATATTTCTTAATGATAATTAATATAGTTCAGATTAATCCCAACTTGAAAAATAACTTGAATGATCAAATGAATTTTCTCACGAATTGATTGTTCCATTATGTTGGTGTTGCAAATTAATTTCATTAAATTTTTTCAAAGATATGTTAATCTGAAAATTAGATCAAGCATTATTACAGCATCTGTCACCTATGTTATCAAACAAATGCATATCAAAACAGGCATATTATGATGTCGGAGGTAGTTACATAGCGATTGTTAGCCTGCAGAAAAAATGTGATATAATTTTGGCTGAAGCATTTCAAAATGCTAGGGTTATACCGGGAAATCTCAAAATTAAAATTATAAACAAAGCCAGAGATTTTGATCATTTATTACGTGTGGTATGTTACATGCAATCTGTTTTACGTTATTCACTAAAATCTGCTCTATGTTATTTTAAATGTGTACTTTAAAATTATTATCGTAAAATTATTATCCTGAAGTTATCAAACAGTTGTTGTGATTATATACATTATTATAATTTGTACATAACTATAAGCTATAACAATCTTTGAGTTGACTGAAATGATGACAATACGTAAGAGAAATATGTGCTTGCTTGGTATCATATGAGAAAAAATATCTTTTTCCATGTGTTATGAAATTTTTCAACTCAATTATCCAATTAATTATCAGAATCAGCATAATTAATTCTAGGCTGAAGATTTATGCTATATAACAATCGATGAGGGAGCAAATACAAATGAAGCTTGGTTTTTTTTCGATTGTACAAAGAGTAAATTTCATTATTTTTAATCGTTCTTAAAAATTTATGCAATGCGAAAATAAACGGTTACTTGTTTACTAGTTCTCGCATAAAAACTAATAAGCACAAAATAATCTAATTAAAATCTATTTAATCTATGTTGATTTTTAAACAATTAAAGAAACCTTGAAGCAGTTTTAAAAAAAATCATTGTATTTGTTTTTTTTTTTTTTTTTTTTAAGTTGGAAGGAAAGGTAAGAAGACATTTGGAATTATTATGCTAATATTGGTATCAGTAATGATAGTTGGTATCATCAGCTTCTTGGCTAGCTCTGTGATCTGTTATTTCGTGTATCGAAAGGATCGTTCGAAGCAAAAGCGAAAACGGAATTATTCAAGGAAGGCACGAACTTATGATGAAAATGATATTCACGAATCATCCTGCACACCAAGCAAATTTAAATCACATTCCATTGTTAGTTATTTGTTAATTTAATTAGCTTAATGCAAATTGATAACTTGTCAATAATAGCAATTATTTGGAGCAATGAAAAGTTAGCAGTACCTGGAAACATTGAAGAAATTCTCAAAATATTTAAATGAAGCTGAATCAATTCGATTTATTTACGAGGATTCAGTTCTAGCGTTATTATGATTGAAATTTTAGCATGGCTTATTAAGTAATATATCAAATAAGTAATATAATAGTATAATTAAGTAATAGTATCAAATTTTTTGTCAAATACAATGAACATTGCTTCTTCTTCAACGTCCAAAAAAAAATTCGTTTATAAATTTCAATATTCTAATTCATAAATTTCAATTAAATTCATTAATTACTTCAAAAAAATTAAAAAAGTTAAAAGTGATTATTATAAAAGCAAAAATTTTTAATTTTTTAAAATTTAATATTTACAATCAAAATTTATTTAAATAGTATTTTGAATTGTGATCAAGTCTGAAAAGAAAATGATACTATGGTTTCGATTGTTGAATTTTTTTTTTAGTCTCTGAGCTGATTAAAATACCATTGAATATTTATAGAGTACGGGCAGTACACGACCTAAAGAAAGACGAACAAGATCTTCATGGAAAACCACTGAATCACCAAATTTTTCTAGAGGAAGAACAATACAAACGAATAAGAAAAAAGTTTTAAAATATAATTCGAATTTTTTTGTATAAATTTTTTTTTAAAAATTTGCCATTATATTTTATTGTTTGAATAAGTTAATTTAATTTCAAAAAAATAACAATTCAACTTTACAATTTTTCTACGGTCAAACATTAATTTTAATTTTGAATATTTGTAGAGTACGAAAAGTACATCAGCCGAAGAAAGACGAACAAGCTCACGGAAAACCATTGAATCGCTAAGTTTTCCTAGGAGCAGAACGAAGCAAACACGTGAGACAAAATTTTAAAATAAAATTCGAATTTTTGTTAAAATTTTGTTTATGCTATTATACTTTGAATAAATTAATTTTACTTCAAAAACCATAACAAGTTTATAACAATTTTGTAATTTTTTTTTCTGTCTTGATCGTCGCAAATCTAATTTTAAATAAATGCATATTGCTGCGAAATCAATTGAATTTTGCCGTCTTATTTTATCTTTAATGAATTTCTTAGCATTATGAGGCTTGAAGTATCCATCCATTATACAGTATAAATTAAATTCTCTGAAATTTAAAATCATCGGCAAACATCAGCTTAACTTATTAAGTATCGAAGGAATTTAAGTTTCAATTTGTATTTTTGTCAATTTTATACAAGTGATACCACAATTAATTAGTTAGATAAAAATGTTGATTGGATGGGAATTATGACATTGCGTTCTTAATTCATTGAACAGAAAATAGTTTTAGCAGTTTGAACTGCCAAAGCCAATGTTCATTTGATTGCTAATATTTTGATGGCAACGATCAATTTGATCAAAAGATTGAAATAGACAAACAAAACAAATTAACTTGCAAAATGTATGGTTTTAATAAATCTAAATTTAAGGAAATTTTTCATTTGGCAAATTTAACACAAAAGGGTCGTTGATGAAAATGTATGTAAAATATTTGCAGTAATATGCGAAAACAATAACTAATAACAACTTAAAAATTTCTTTTGATTCATAAATATTTTTCTGGTTATCAAGGCCTCTTCCATTTAGAGAGTTGTGCAATTGAGAAAAGTGATTGCATGGACTTTGTTGTTCAAGTAGATTATTTTCGTTTTATTTAAAATATAGCAAAGAAGACAACAAATGACAACAAACTATTCTGAATATTTCAACTCTTTGCATTGATTTAAAAGTAAATTTTTTACCAGAAGAACAAATTTTTTTAATTATATTACTATCAGCATAATATGTAGATGCTAAGTTTCTTTTTTAGGCACTAGAATCAAGCAAGCTGGCACCTTCGTCATTTTTCATATTTCCTATATTCATATCTGACTTTTCTTGTGTGTCATTGTTAGCGTGATGTGACGAGGTCATCAAACTCTCCATTGGTGAATCTGATATTGCTGATACTACCGTGCGAACGTTTCCAATATCTCTACAGATTGAACTGCATTGATGTTTAAAAATTAACACAGAAACAATTAGATTATGGAATATTTCCTTGATAAGTCATTAATGTTGGAGAAATTGTTACAATAAGATACACTCTCTGATAATAAAACATGCAGCCTAACTTACGCAAAAAACGCAGAAAAAAATAAATTTCTCAGTAGTAACAGATTGAATGAATTTTTAGACGCCTGTATGAAAATTTTTTAAAAATATACCCTTTTAAGATATTTGATGAAACTTTAGGTTTCTTGAAAGCCATACCAATAGATGAACGCGCAAACGACTCATTAAATTCGTTCCGGTTTATCTTTCCGAATAGTGAATGCAGCAGGAAAATTTGTTTGAATTCCTGTCCAAGAAAAAAAAAGTTGGCGAAATTTCTCAATAAAATAAAATAATTAGTTCATTTATTGAATAGAGGCAATACGAAGCAAATTGAACATTGACGGTTTACTTTTTCTTTTCAGCTATTTGCTTTATTATATTAAACCATTTTAAATATTTAAACTATTTACAAATTCGCCATTAATATTGCAAAATGGATTCAGCTGCGCTTTATTGTGTCATTCACCTGTATCGACATGGAGCAAACCCCGAAAAATACTTTTCCTTTTCATTTAATGTCTTGAAAAATCGGAACGGCAAGAAATGTGACCACCGAGAAAGCTAATAAATGAAAAATTTGATCAGTGAGGATTCTTTTCATCAGAAAAACTGGCCAATAAAGATTCGGGTCATCAGAGATCTGAATCCGATGAAATGGGAGATAATTCAATAATTGCATGCATATATGTTTACATATTTTGAAAAAGAAAAACAAACATTTCTAAACTGTTCACTCATTGAACAATAGATGACAAATGTTGTATATGCGTTACAAAGTGATAATAAATCCAACAGATCTCCAAGATTATTATAAACATGACGTCTGAATGCTTCCGGAAGAATACCGGAAAGTAGCATCATAATACCTTGCGGTAGTTCCGTAATTAAAAATACACATAAAATTGCCAATAACATACGTGTAGTACGATCTGCTCGATAAATCGTATTCTTATTTGTCCTGAAATTAACAACTCTCAGATTATTTAGTCCTAGAAGAAAAACAAAGTTGATATGCTTATTTAAAATATTTTAGATATATTTATTTTAGGTATATTTTTAGATATACCGAATCACCTGCCCATTGCAGTTTCGTATCAGGGAATATTTGATGCAAAGTTTTTATCGTTTTAAGGAGAGAAAGAAGAATGGAAAGTACAGAAGAAAGATATTTCTTGTGAGTTAAAACAAAAAATTTAAATTACTAGTAATTGACGTGGTGATATATTGTACGTCTGATCGATGCTTAAAAATTTACAACGCTGAAAATGTTTTGTTCGAAAAATTTAGACAAATTAAAAAAAATGATCAAAAATTGCTACAACAAATGGACAAAGTTTCATTACTTAGTGCAGTAACCAGTTGTTGTTGACAAATATTCTTCTGTACTGTCGTCTTTTTCACTGTAGAATCGAGTTGAATGATATAAAACTTTGAGTCGATTCTGTCTTGCTTCTGTTAGAATTTTCATCAATAACTCAACAAAAGATGACAATAGTAAGCAAGGTATCATTTTGAATATCGTACCTGATATCCAGAATGCCATCCGAAATATCTAAAATGACATAGCACTATGAATTTGAAATTTTTTTAATCAAAATGAACAATGCAACGCTTGTAAAATAAATGATTTATTATAGAAAGAGCAAATTTTGATCGGGAACACTTATGACAGCTCAAGTTTAGTTTTACAATTTAAAGTTAGAAATAATGTTGTCGGATGATTTTTCTTGAGCTAACATCGATATGCAACACTCAAAGTAGGATTAAAGTAAGAGGTAATATTAGCATGAACAGTTTGCTTATTCATTTTTTTTTTTTCAAAATATAAAAGTTTACTTAAGTTTAAAAGTAAAGTGATGATATTTTTAATACATGTAAAATTTTTGCCATAGATCTGGCTTGGAGATATAATTTTTAATTTATGATATCTAATGAAAATCGAATGAACAACTAACAATTTATCATATTTAAGTAAAATTTATTTGAAGAAAATTTCAAATCAATACCAAGCATTGCGACTGAAGTGCTAAATCAGAAACTCCAGGTACATAAACAGGTGCATCACCATTGCCAATATCGGTAATATTACACATTTTGTTAAGTTTCATTTCGAAAATTTTATAAGCAAGAAAATTCGGTGTATTTAACAATGTAACAAAAAATATAACGAATGCAATTGCCATATATGAATGTCGCACATGAATCTGAACGACAGTAGCATTTGTAAGTTTATATATTACAAGATTACGTTAACATTTGTAAGATATGTAAAATTAATATTGATTGAATAACCTTTCATTTTAATATGCTTTTTAACGTTTTGAAATATAAATTGCGTCTGAGAAATAATTTTGTCGTTTGTGCTACCATTTAAAGCTAGGATCTATTTGTATAGTTTATCGCTTTTTAAATCAAACCAAAAATGGATTTTTTAATATCGAAACATTGCGGTAAACAACTGAACTTTATTTACTCAATCCAATATAGAAAGTTAGTGAATCTCGGATTTCGGATGTAATTCAACATAATAGCAAAATTGACATATAATTAATTTAAAAGCTTGAAATTTCAATTTTGTTTTCTGGAATCCAAAAGTAAAATTTTGTTCACTTTATCTAATGATTTTGTTATTATGTTATTGCCATTTTATTTGGTTTTTAAGGATTAAATGAGGCACTTTTTTCGTAGAAATCGGATATTCCAAATAATTAGTAATTCTATAAAAGTCATTAAATTTATTAGACTGCAATGATATAATGTATAATGCATATAATTACAGTATAGATTCTTGCAAAAGGGCTTTTATGTTAATTGCAGATCAGTTAATAATAAATTTTAAAAGATTGAAATTACTGCTTACTTGCAAAGCGTTGATCTTTCCCCTATTTCGTAATGTCATATATCGTATTAATGCTAACACAACTGAAAATTGAAATTTTACATTAACATTTAAAGTGTAATAATAAATTTTTATTATTATTTTGATACCGAAAGATTGCGAATCAACATTAGAGTAGATTTATGCTTTCTGAAAAAACATCTAATTGATAAAATCATCTTTCCTGATCTTTTTCAATCAATTTTCTGATTAGATCATGAATTGTTCCAAGTTATCGAATTCGAAAATATTGCTATATTGTATGAATTTCTTTTAAAAAATTCGATAAAAAGTGCCATCTTTCAATTATATTAGAATAGAAAGTGAAAGTTAAATTTCGTCATAATCTTAAATTTAATCAATAAAATTAAATATTAACTATCATTATTGTATCATTCACTAACCTGACAACCAAATGCTACTAGAATGACCAATGAGTGATAAATGAGCATGGCAAATTAAGAACACAGCCCAACCGTAACTCCATTGCTTTGGATGACAATTAGCGAATGTTGCAAATGTAGAATGTGTCGTATATATCAAATTTGAAAACAGCACTACCGTATCACAGCACGCCATTGCTGTTAAAGTCATATTTACCGGTGTACGCATTTGCTTCCTATAACTACTCTCATAATAATAATGTGATATAATGATAATTACTTTCCGCCTATTGCTTAGACAGCTGAAATCATTTTGGATTATTATTCTAACGATTATTAAATTAATTCACACTTTCTTTTCGTCTTTACCATATTTTATCATTGTTTATATTCTTCAACAATTTAAAGAATGAAATATATTTTTGGATTAATAATTGATTAAAAATATATTTGAAAAAATTAAAGTGATGAACTAATTAATATTTTAAAACTTGAATAATATAATAGAAATTTGAATATTTTTGCAGTTTTTTATAAGATCGTAAATTCAATAACAAATCATTTCATCTCATACATTAATTTTTTGAAGCATTGCCATCACAGTAAAAGTTATCAAAATGAAACTTGACTCTTTTGATTTCATATTTTATTACTTCAAGTGGACTTTGTTTGCAAATGACATTTCATTTTATTGGTGCTTTTTTTAATTAAAATTTGCAATTTATTTTCAATATTAATTTGTTTACTTTCTAGTAAAAGCAGAAACATAAGATGAGATGCTTCTTACGTTTTATAAAACAATTATTTGAATGAGAAAGAGAAGGAAAGAAATGTCGAGAGAATGGAAGTGTGTGAGAAATTTTGATATACCGATAAATTTTTTCAATTCTTTTTTTTGTATTAATTTTTGTTATATTTCAATTCTTATTGCAATTTCACTATCAAAAAATAATAGCAATTTGAATGAAGTTTGAAATGGAATATGTAATTAAATTTTTTTTTAAGTAGAACTTTGCCATTTATTAGAAGCATTAGTGAATTAGAAAATTAAAAAGTTAGAACTTTTTAAAATTTGAACATTTTTTTTTACTTTCCTTATCAAATTAGCATAAATTTACTTACCTTGTAAGTACGACAATGTTGCAAAAATTGCACATAGCACCCAAAATGCATAATACAATTGATAGGTATGTATGAATTGGACGATAAAAGATATGAATTGCATGGAACCAATCATATACAATACTTTTTTCCGGTAATTCGATGATGACAGTTTGACATTGTTCCAGTTCATTCATTATTATAAATTCATCGCAAAAAAAGAAAAAGAAACAATCGAAAAAAATATTTATTTTCAAAGCTTGACTGAATGAAACGAAGATCGATTTGAAGTGTGATTTATCAAATTTTTTCAAAAGAAGATTTCATTTGTAAAATTGTTTGAAAAATTAGATTTTTTCAATTTTTTGAAATGAAAGAAAAACTCGATCGATCAGGGAATGTAAGGAAGAATGAGCAAATATGAAAATCAATGCGACAAATGAAAGTTTGAAAATGTAGGAATTATGACAAAAAAAAAACAACCCAAATATGTCAGTGTTATAGTTGATTCGAGTTGCAGTTATTCTCAGTATGAAATTAACAGATATCCATCTTTCTGATGCAAAAGAAGGGCGGGATTGCATGAGAAGACGAATGAAAGAAGAGGAAGTATGATATTTTATTTCGACATAACGTGATTTATTGAACTATTACTCAATTTTTCAGGACAAAAAAAGTAGGTGAAACTCTAAAATAATTCTTGTTGTTTAAATATCATCGAAATATTGACCGATTTTTTTTTTTTTTTGTTTAAAATAAACCGAGAAAATAATGTTTTAAGTCAAGTCTAGATCAATCATGCATTTACTCTTTGAGCTGATTAATAATTTCTTTGAAAAGCATTGAAAGAAATCAATTTAAAAGAAATGAGGAAAAGAATTCATATTAAAAAAGAAAAGATGATATCATTTGTGACTAACTTTTAAATTTATTAAATTCAATAACGACGTTCTACTTTAAGTTAATGCCGGATGTTATTAGTAACTCTGTGGCTCGTTAAAAGTTTTATAACATTTGCAAAATTATTGCTATAATTCAATTTTTTTATTGCTATGGTAATCGGATTTTTCTGCTTTCCTTCATCTTCTTATTCTGAATTCAATTTTTTTTGAAAGTGAGTTGAAAGCTGACATTATGTTTTATTTCTCAATTAAGAGCATTGCTTGTAAACCATGCTTTTGTCTATTTGCAGTAGTAAATTGCTGCCTAAAAATTGATTTTAAGGTGTTCTTTGATGGACAGTGAAAAATAGTAGTGATTTTCCGAAATGAATTCAATGCAAGACAATTGCGCTTAATGATTTTGAGCGAGAAAAGATTTGATAATGCATTCAGTAGATAGATGTGAAGAACGGAAGCAATATCAACGATATATAAATATTCAGGATATGTAAAGACTGTATATATCCTTACAATTAAAGTGTGAAATGAAATAATTTTTTTTTTTCCAATAAAGTAATTAATATCCGGTTTTTAAAAAAGAAAGCAATGGAATTGATGTCTTTGCTTTTAAAATCAAGTTTAAAATTTGGTAGAAGATGAATTATAAATTTGGTCATAAAAAATCGACTTTCATCTAGTAACAAGTTTTACACGAAAATCATTGTATTGGTGTTGCTCGTTGCATACATGCTAATACATATGATTGATTGAAATTTGATATATCATAAATAAACAGAAAAAAAAATAATGAAATTGATATTTGTCGTTTTTCAACTCAAGTATAAAACTTGATATTAAAAGATCAACTTTCATCAAGTATTAAGTTTGCCGCAGGAACGTTTTATTGGTAATCCATACAGATTGATTGAAATTTGAAATATCATAGACAAAAGAGAAAAAAAACAAAAATAGCTTAATTTGATGTATTAAAAAATTACTTTATTAATTACATTTTTGATATTAAATTCAGTAATTATTTCAAAAGGTAATAAATTTATGATAGCCTTTTTCGAATTTTAAAATTTATCATTTCGTTATTCAACGTATTGTATAATCGAATAACATTTTCTCAACAATATAAGATATTTAATTAAATGGTAAAAAAACAAAATGTTAATAGAAAAGAGATTAAATTGAAATTCATCATAATAATATTGAAATATTAGATTTCAATGATATGAAATTGTAAAGTTGAATTATGCAATGAATAAATATAACTTATTATTACTAATTTTTATTTGTACAAAAAAAATGAATATATCTAGATATAATAGATTCAAATTTTTTCACCGATGTGTAGATTTTATGGCTTAATTATGGTTGTTTGCGTTATTTTGGTTCTTTTTTTTTATTCTTTCTTTCTCTTTTTCGTCTATAATTTTTACGAATAATCCTTGCAATTAATTTCCTCGAAGTAATTCAAATTAGTTCAGTTTATTTCACTCTTCTATAAATGAGTATTTATTTTATTAATTTTTTTAAAAATACATTCATATTATCAATTTGTCAAGAAAATACTTCTACAATCCCAAATTTTTTATACTTTCATTATTTCTTTGGAGAGTTCATCACTAATATGTGGATCATATGGGCTGCAGTACCAGGAATTGCCAAATTGCCGAAAAAGATGTCATTGCAGCAAGTCGTTAAGAAGCTATGTATGGTAATGTTATATTTCGAAATGTGCTAGTGAACTCGGGATGCTTCAATCAACAGATCTTGGAATTCTTCAATTAGAAGATCACCGATTGGCAAGCTAAAAACTTTGTTGTTGACAAAAAAGAATCACAATCGATGGTAATGATAATGATACTGATGATGATGACTGACGAATATGATGATGATTGATGATGATGATTGATGATGATGATGATGATGATTGATGATTGATGATTGATGATGATGATGATGATAGTGATGATAATGCTTTATCCAACTACCAATATGTAAGCATCATTGCTTATCAGTAATAAAAACACTATAATTGTTGCCTTAAATTGAAGAATCGCTCATTCAATTAAACAAAATATTTGAAATCATAATTAGGATGAATAAGAGTGATAAGGAATGGATGAGATTAATTAGTATTACAAGATATGTATCATTAAGTTGAGGTTAGGAAATATTTTTTCTATTATATATAAAAGCAAAATGCATATGAAATTTATAGAACTTTGGAATTTGTGTAATTAAATGAATTATTTTGTCGAACTTTATAACTCCCCCAAAAAATCGCATTACAAAAATACAACTAATGTAAAAAAATTGAAAGTAGTCATTATTGCTTCATCAAGCAATGAAGAAAGAAGGAATTGAATATTTTGTGAGGGCGGATTAAAAAAAAGTTAGCTAAGTGGATTTACTGGTTTGCTTTAGGACAATGTTGAAGACAAATGGGATTTGACAATTTTTTTTAATATATTTCAAACATTAGCAATACGTTCGCAAATTGGTATTTTGACGATGTGAAATAACACAATTTCTCGAAAAAAGAGACAAAAGACGAAAAATGACAAATATTTTGAAAGAAAAACTTTTTCTAAAAAAATTTGAGTTTCAAAAATTTCTGCAAACTTCAAAATTCGTTGTTCTCTGCAAGCATAATTAACTTTTTTTCTGACAAAATTTCCTTTTACTTCCATCGATTGGTATGTAATAAATTGTTTTGTCAATTTTCCTATATTCAAATATTTCGGAGAAAATTTCCGCAAAAGGTGAAAATATCCATTTCATCTTGATTTACTCACCTTTATTTACTTCCAGGCAAAGAACTTTGCTATTTTATTGCACAAGAATTCCGGATCATGTTTGAAAAAAGGAATGAAAACTATGAAACAATAAGAAATTGACTTCGTAAAATTTTTTCTAAAACATTACAACTTTTTACGCTCCTAAACTTTTAATTTTTTAGTGGTAAAACGTGAATTTTTTGCAATAAGTATTTTTATAACGTAAATAACTATTAATATTACTAAATAATTAGCAATAAATTTTGCTAAATAACTATCGAATTTTCGTAGGGTTAAAAAATAAGCGGTTGTGAAATTTTCAATTAATTGCAATGTCTCGAAGGAAAATAATTTTTAACAATAGATTGATAAATAAATAAAAGTTTTGGTAATGTCAAGAAATGAATCATTGTAACTTTGTTTGTAACTTTTCAAAATAGTTTTTTGCTTGCTATAAATAATTATTCAAATCAAAATCGAATCAAAAATCAAAAATCAAAAATCAAATGCAATAAAACAAAAAATTCGAAAAAACAATGTAAATATTTGATGGCATGGACTAATAAAGATCGTATTGTTACTGAATAATTTTGCATCCTATCTCATTTCGCTGAATGCAATAAATTAAGTTAGCCAGGAATAATCTTTTTTCATCCAATAATTGTACCATCTATCTAGCCATCTATTTGCTATTAGCTTTAATAGCATTCATCTAGTCCTGAAATTAAAATCACTGCAAAATTCAAATCCCAAATAAATATTGAGAAAGACAAGCAAGCAGACTGCATTAAATCTTATAACTAAATTGAAAACTCCTTTATGAACAACAATATTATTTGAAAAAGTAAAGTTACTTTTCCAAAGTTCTTTTTTTCATCACGAAAATTTCTCGTAGATTGGGATCAATTAAAAGTGAATAGCAAATTTGCATAAACAATAAAAATTGCAGTTTCAATTTGATTGCAGTCTGCCTTGTTTATTATTACAACCTTTTATCATTTATTAAAATAAAAATAAATTAATTAGAGTTTCTATTTTGCAATTAAAATTCATCAGATATTTTGGATGGAAAATTCCTATTTACACATTTTTATAATTAATTTTTCCGTTTTCCTTCCTATTTAATTATTTATTTATTTGCATGATTGTTATCTCGCCCATACCACTGCTTATTCAATTTGCATAAATTATTCATTTATCATTTAGGACTTTTTGTAACTTTTTTAATGTTGAAATCACATAATTGAAAGTGATCAAATGATTGAAAGAAACCTATGCTCCAGTATTATTAACTGATTGCAAGTGTTTGATAGCAATTATGCTACCACCTTAATAATGAACTTCAAATTTGAGTCATCAGAGAATCATTTTTCGCTCTTCATCATTAAATTATTTTCATTTAAAAAATATCCCTATGGCCAAAAATACTCGTATGCTTTAGCTCAAATTACCAAACATTGTTCTTTGCTTCAGTTAAATAATCATTTATCAAAGTTAATCACTAATCATACCATCACTAATAAATCTAATTCAATCATCAATACCCAATTTTTTATTTCTTTTGCAAAAAACTTCTAAAGTGAACTTCTAATTTAGTTTAATATAAAATAAGTTTTCCAGAAACTTGATTCTAATTTCTCCACAGAAATTAAATCATGTATTTAGTTTGATGTTAGATCTATGCTAATGACTGAGACATTCTTTGATCCTATATTTGACACAATTATTTGTAAATTGTTCACATTACACATGTCTTATTCGATCGATAATTCATCCGACGGCGAACTACGCAGTAAAATAATTTCTTGTTATCTTTAAAATGAAAAATTAGACGAATTTGAAAATTTTTTGATTTTTTAATTTCTCATCAGAATGTCGAATTTTGAATAAAATATTTTCGAAGAAAAATCGTACTAAAAAATTTCAAAAATTAAGATATTTCTCAAATCTTTTATTTTTTACCATTTCATCTTGTAGCGTCTGTTACAGTATTTGAATTTTTTTTGTCAAATGTTTCAAAATTTTTTGTTTACATTTTTTAGTATGAAGTCAAACATTTCTTGGTACTTCAAAAATTCACAATCTATAATGTCCAAGTAGATCAATATGAAAATATTTATAGCTTCGATTCTATACAATTCAATAATCAATTCACACTCACTAAATTATACCGTGATATTGCGTTAAAATCAAGAAGCATTTTTACGATATAAAGATGTTTCAGTAGATTATCGTAATCTTTTATTTTATTTATTCCATTCCGATTCCATTGCAGATTCTTCTTGCTGCTACTTGATCTGCATTGATTTATACGTTCTATCTGACTCATATTGGTCAAGCAATAGTCAACTGGCAAGTACCATGCAATAATCTTTCGATTTAGAAATTTCCATTCATAATTAATATATGGTAGCAAACTAACAGGTTATCATACCATTTCAATTTTTGATTTCTTTATAATTTTTGCTTATTTGAAAAAATGAATAATTTTTTATTTTATAATCTTTTAAACAAGCTACTATTTTTTCTGATATTTTAAATAAATGTTTTAAAAGTATTAATTTGTCTGCTATCATTACTTTGTTATTGTTGTTTCGAAAATATTTATACAATTAATTATAATTAACTGTTCGCAGTAATAAATAGATAATTCTTATTATTATTTTAGACAATTTACGCATCTTGCAAAGCATTTTAAGTAACTAAAGCAAATAAACGATGTTGTTAAGCAGTATAATCTACAAAATGTTGAAACTTCTGAAGATTGATTGAAGAATGTTTTCATGATTTTATTACTTCATTTTTATATCAAACGGTCGATATCAAAAACAAGATTTAAATTAAATGATGAATTTTAATGTGTGATGGTTTGTCAAATAGCGATTGTTTCATTAATTTAACAATGAAAATTTCTTTAAAAATTTTTTTATGCTTTATTAAAAAGTGTTAAAGAAATTCAAAAAGGAAGAAAATTATTGCAACAAAATTTTTTCAAATTTTCTTGAAAAAGGAAGAAAATTAATTGCAACAAAATTTTTTCAAATTTTCTTAAAAAAAGAAAAAAATTAATTGCAACAAAATTTTTGCAAATTTTCTGTGACGAAAATTATATTGAATTAAATTTTGGATCAGAAATAAAATTTCGATCAGGATTTTGATCAATTTATTCATAAATAAAATAATGCATTTTTTTTAGACTTTCAATTAAATTTTAATTTTTAAATTAATTCCTTAAACTATTAGCTTGTAGTTACCATAAAGAATCATTAGCATCATTAAACATCTATCTGGTTAATGAATTCAGTGGATTAATTTGGTTGATTGGCTAGTAGTGGCTTCTTGTTTGTGGCACTAGTTGTGGCCTCTTGGGTGCCTTATTGTTTATGGCTTATTCTTTATGGCTTATCCCCATTTGACTATATTAAAATCTGGAAGATATTCTTCAGTGGAATGAATGATAGCTGACAAATTCTTAATCATAATACTGTAATGTCCTATCACATACAAATCAGAAAAAACGCATAAATTATTTAATTTAAAAACGATTTGAAAAAAAAAAACTTCAACAAATATACTGAAATTTATCGTCTCATCGAAACTGAAAAATTTCAATTGAAGAAATGGAAAAATAAACAAACACGAATATTGATTGCAACCACTTAATGATCATTATCACTATTTGATAGTAAATAAATAAAGGAATATTACAACAGTACAAGCAAAAGCTAAATTCAGCGTTCCTTTCAATATATACGGTGAATCGATTTTAATGTAGCGATACAATGGTTGCAGGAGAATTGCATTTGATTGTCTTGTTAACGGATACTGAAATTTTTTCTTTGAAGGATTGAAGTACGGTAATTATTAAATTGTTCTCTATAAAATAAGCGATATCCTTTGATAAATTGTTATCGTTTTATATTATTACTATCCCCCGTACATTTTCTTATAAATAAGTGATTGTGATTGTGAAAAGGAAATTAACAAATTTTGATAATAGTGAAACTAAATGAGATGTTTTTTTTTTATTTCTATAAAGATAAATACAGTGAATTGAATAAAATGTTTGTGGAAAAATTACAGTAGCAAATTGATCTAACTTTGTTGACAAAATGAAAGGAAATTAGTTCGACAATATTATCGAATTGTAATTCATCAACGATGTAATATGCACCAATTTTTTTAATTTCAAAATGATAATGTCTATTGTTCCATTTTACTGATAGCACTGTTTTTATTTGCTAAAATTAACAAACACACTTTTAAATATGCTTCACTCAAAATTCAGGAACGAATATTTTATCTGACATTAGTTATATTAATGAATCTTCAAAAAATCATCAAAATTTCAACTTTCCCTTTGAAGTATATTAATTCTTTTCCCTGATCAGATTTTTACCTTATCACATACATTTTATCAAAAAGGCAATTCACAAATTATTCTTGTGATTATTCAAAAAACACTGTCATTTTTTTTCATCATTGCATTCATAAAATTTATTGCAATAAAATCTCAGCACGTACAAGATCAACTTTTGAGCGTGCTGATCGCACAAGAAATTGTCCATTTTGCTCTAATAATTCACATGTTGTCTTTTTTCCCAAGCGACCATGGAACCAAAAAAAGTTTTCTAACATTCTTACTAAAACATAACTTTCACTATTTATACATTTCCACTACTTTTCCAATTTTCTTTCTCTTGAAGATTGAAAAAGATTTTTTCATATAATCATTTGAAACTAGTAATTTTTTACTCTCACAAATTAAAGTGATATTTTGTTGAAAAATTGTTTCGAAAGCTAACAATTTTTATTGTCGAATTTTGATTGTTTCGGAAAAACAGTCCTAGTCTTCTTTACATTATTTCGTTTTAAACATTTAATAGAAGCTGATATCTGTAAAATGAAAATCAAATCTTTTGTTTCAAATCTTTTTAGTTCACTAAAAATGAAACAAATTATTGAATCACTTACTGTTACTTGCAATTATCATTGTCCCGAGATGACAATTTCGAAGGATATCCGAATTCAAAATTTAAAAAAATGAAAATCACAAACTTAATAAATACTTCAACTTACAAACAGCAGTAATCTTTTCGTTTTTGTTTTTAAAGCTATCATCAAAGGTGAAGGGTCAGTGGCAAGAAACACCTCATAAAATAGCTTGAAAAAGACAAAACATATAAAGAAAAGCATTACAAATTTCATTGTTGAAATATGAATTATGGGAGAAGAGAAAAAATCAAAATTGTTTGCTCAATAGATGAAATATAGCGTCAAGTGCATTCGTTAATTAGCGGACTTCTGTCATCGAAAATCAACTCATTAACAATGCTACTTCAAGTATATCTTATTAACTAACTGAAGAGGATGATGTACCAGCACTAGAGCACATTGTTGCATAAAATGACAAATGGGACCGATCATTTGGCTTAACAAATAAATGATTCATCTGTATTTACTGGTCTAATTTTAATAAATTAAGCAAAATAATCAACTCTATTGCATTTCTTAGCAGCTGCATTCATATATTAGTTAAAAATTTAACAGTTCACTTTTTCTCTGTCGCAGCAATGCAAAATTCAGTAACAATTATTTTTGAAACGATTTGTATAGTTTAAATTATGGATGCACCCATTAATCTTGTCATTTATGATAATTTCTTTAAACTTTGACAGATGTACTGCACTTTTTCTTATTTCCTAATTAGATATTACTTCATATTAATTTCGTTAAGTTTCGCTGTCACTAATTAATTAAAATTTCCTGTTTTACAAATAGCTCAATTTTCTCTTTTATGCTTTACTTATTATAAAAGGTTGAAATTAAGCTGAAAAGAAAGCAAAATTTTATAGCACATTTCACTTTAAACGCTTTTCAGTTATTTAAAACATGAGAAAAATTTTTTTGCGTATTTCCAAACTTAAATGATTAATTGTTCAGATTATCGGAAGAATTTAAATTCAACTCATTTAGTTATGCAACTTTACAGTTTATTAATTTTTGGATTTTCTAAAAATATATTTCCAATTATTTTCCCTTCAGAAAAATTTCTAAAAAAAAAAATCAATAGATTTCATTTGTAATAATAATTAGATGAGAAATAAAGGAAGAATGTTGCTTGTTTTTGTCTCCACAAATATTTATCAGTAAATGATAATAATTTTGATAAGAATTTTGCATTCTGCTCAGTTGAAATCAGTTTTTTGAAAAAATTTAAAAAATTGAAAAACTATTTTTTTTTTAAATTTGAAAAATTATCTCCCATTAATACAGTAAGTGATTGAACTCATTCAATTAAATTCGAATAATTTTTTTCTTTAATTAATTATCTCCAATTAATTTCATGAATTCGTGCGAAATGATCTAAATCCCAGTATCATTTGGAGTATCAGCACGTCATTTTCACCTTTTCTAAATGATTTCTCGATTGCGAAAAAGTGAATTATAATTTCTCAGACGAAAAGTGTAAGTGAAAAGTTTCAGCATATAAATATTCATTGTTCATTGTTCAAGTCACTGCAATCAATTCAGTGAATTCGATTCAAAAAAAATATGAAAAAAGATTCATTCAAATGAATATTTCAATTTCCTCGTATTTTTTTATTATTAAATATTAAATTTTCATTTTGATTCGTTCGATTTTTTATTATTTCTTTACAGTACCACACGATTGTCATAAAAATTGTGTTTGTACACATCGGTATTATTTTGATCTGCAGTGAAGTAAATAAATAAGTAGAAATGATTCTGCTAAGAATAATAATAAGAAATAATTTTGACATGGAATTGTGCAGTGCTCATGCAGGAGATAACACAATTGAAAACAGTATCATTAAAAAATAACACACATTTAACTAATATAATTTTTCTTTTCAACAAAACTGATGTAGTATATTAACATTTAAAATGAAAGTGAATTAAGCAAAATTACCAGAAATATTAATTTGATTAAACAATTATAAATTTTATTTTTTCGAATTTTCAGTTTTCATAAAATTCGTTTTGAATTTAAACAATGGATAGAAAAATTGAATGCATACATTTTTGTCGGCTATGCACGGGGCATTTTTCATTAATGCGATTTATACGCGAACTGTCAGAATGAGATGATTTTCCGGTGATAGGTGTTTGTTGCGGAACAGTTGCAATAACTTCGCTTTCATCACTCTAAAACATATATTTAATTGCTAATCGATGAAATATTTCTATGCTTTGTGTGAATTAAATTGTGTGAAACAAAAAAAGAAAAGTGTACAGTATTTGGTAGGAAAGTTTTGTTGCCATTTCGAATAAATTCATTTCGTCTATTAGTAGTACGGTTGATCTGCAAAAAAGAAAAAAATTTTTGAACAAAATGATTGCTTGTAGTAACTTATTGAATTGTATTTCTGTAAGATATCTCTACAGAATGATATAAATTTGTAAAGAAAAATAATATGAAAAATTGGCCTAATGTACTAATTTTATTTTCTTCTGGCTGCGTTGTTTAAAATAGCGAAGTAAAAAAAAGAATCAATTACTATGAATATATATAATGATCTTTTGCATAGATCGGAATCAGATTTAAGGAAGAAATTTTCTAATTTTTGTAGTTTTCAGTTTAAACTAAATCCCGTCTATGAATTAATGTTTGATTCATTTCTTCACCTCTTCAACACCAGTACAAATGAAGCAGCAACAACTACGTATGATACAAACGATGAAAGTAGTTGCGGAAATGACTACAAATACAATAATAACAGCATAAATTACAATAATCCATTCATGTGTAGTTAACGAGAATGAATCCAAATAACTGAAATTTTTAAATTTTATGGGTAATAAATAATAAATAATTATCAAAAACTTTATCCATTATATCTTAAACGATACTGATCATTTCGAATGCTTACCTCATGTTAGAGAAAGATATTCCTGGCGACTACTCAGTGACTGTGAAATTATATAAAATGTTTGCATGTCACAATAAATTTTAATTTATTTCATGCAAAAATAACTGAAATTATATTGATGGAGGTTATTTATATAAGATGAGGAAATGCTCATTAATTATGATAAAATCATAATAAAAGATAAATTATAATTATTATTCACGGCAAAAGTTATCATATAAAAAAATACAGTGCTATGTAATTGAAATAAAATAATTTGAATACAAATTACAAAGCAAAAAACAAAGAAAGATTAATTTTAAACAACATATGTGAGGAAATAATAAGTAAAAAAGATATTTCTCGTTTTTTATAATTTTTCGAAAAGAATTTTCCGCGTAAGAAATAAAAACAATAAATGCATTTAGATTTCCTACGATTATTTTGCAATATCTGAAATAAGGAAAGGAAACCAATACTTTAGGAATCGGAATTTGATGTGAAAAAGGCGGAGGTAAGTTTTATTATAATGTCATAGCACTGAATTTACGTCAACAAATAAAACAGATAAATCTGACTGAATTTAAATTTACTTCAGAAAAAAAGATCAGAATTCCGATTTTAGCTATCCATGAAACATTGTTGCAGTGATGCTGGAAATATTTTACATTCTAAATCTGGAAAATTATCTGGAACAGTTCCGAATGAAGTTGGCAGTACCGCAGGCGGAGCCGTACACGATGATTAGAACGGATGGTTTCAACATTGGTAAGCTAAATTTAAATAATATTGAAAGTGTTTTGTGTTTCAATAATCTCCCAATAGAATATTTCAGTTTGCTTTCAATTAAACTGCAAAGAAATTAATCAAAATTTATATAATGATGAGAATTCAATTTCTAATAAACAGTCTTCGCAAACAATATGTTTCTATTTTCAATGTGCGATATCTGCAACAAGCATTTCGATACATTAAAGCGTTGGTGGATTCACGTATCCAGGATACAAGAACAAAGTGGTAAAGACGCAAATGGAATTTGCAGTTAGTTCTGGGATATTTGATTCATCTAAAACTCATTAGTTATATATATCTTAACTTTTTGCACTCTCCATGACATAACATTCTGCTATTACTCGATTTCCGGTTGAACACAAAGCAACAGCTCGATGTCAACAATTGGATATCGTAGGGTATATGCGGTCATAATGAGTGAACAGCAACTAATGTATCGCTGACTCAATTTTATGATTGCGGAAGAGAATGGCTATTCGGAATGAGAAATTTTTGACAAATTTATGAAGTAGATTCAGACACAAAAAAAGTAAGAGTTGCAAGAAATAAGAGACTTCACGAAATCTATCTTGCAGCTAGCCTAATAAGTGAATTTTTTCTCAACTAGCAAAACATTCAGCATTCCTCATATGGTTAGTCTCTTGCTTGCTGTCTAATCCAGGTCTTCATCTCCATTCAGCGAAAGCAGTCAAGCAGGCCATAAAAAAAAAAAAAAAAAAAAAAAAAAAAAAAAAAAAAAAAAAAAAAAAAAA